>LBNU01000901.1:63325-79637 GCA_014162995.1 Artemisia annua | reverse complement strand
TGTAATAGGTTGCGTTAGAAAGTAGTTTCATAAGTTATATGTTCAGTTATCATAAACTAGAAAGTCTAAGGGCCAAACATGTAATATCAAAAGCCCTAGACTTGTAAGCACTATATAATGTATTGTAAGCCTCATTTGTGAGGTGGGTTTGATCATTTGGTAATACACATAGCATATTTCATTACACATGGTCTTCTCCACACACTCTCTCTCTACTCTCTATCTATCTCTCTAGAATAAACTAATAAGTTGTGAAATAAGTTGTTATACACGGTCCTACAAGTGGTATCAATCGCCAAGGGATAGATTTAGGTTGGTTTAGATTTAGTTTTGTATTGGTTTTTGGGTCGTTAGGCTTTTATTTGGGTCGAATGGTTTCTTTCTTTGCAAGTTAAGTTTGGTTTGATAAAGATTAAAGGTTTTTTGGTGTTTTGATTGGTTTATACTCGTTAAGGATTAAATATTACACGTTCTTGCATCAAAAAATTCGTACAGTACAATTTTTTGGGGTTAAGCGAGTTTGATAANGATTCTGGTAGACCAAGAACAACAAGGTGAAATGCTTGATCATCAGCAATGATTTGTTGTCGATCTTGTTCGGTGTAGTCAGTCTCATTTTGAAGTCTGAAGAAAGGTGGTACTGGGGGGTTCCATTCGGATCACCAGGGTCTAGGTATTCTCTTGGTTTGAAAGGACCGTGCAAAAAAATTAACAGGGAGTGTTCCATGTTTGTTTTGCTCTTAAAGATAGCCCGTAACATCTACTAGGCCCATTGTGAATAACCACCCTTTGAAAGATGAGGTGGTTTTCAAGGCAGGCGCCCCCCGCGCATGAATATTTTGTTGAGTTGCCATGAAGAAATTATTCAAAGGACGTGTCGTGAAAGGTTTGTTTGGATCTTTAGGATAACTTAGTTTTGTTGTACGATTAGGTTGATTTGTGAAAACTCGTTGTTGATACGGTTGTTCTCCCCAGTTGAGTTTGAGTGTTTCGCCTCCCAAAATCGAATTTGAAAATTTTTCTTACCCCCAAATTTAAAAACACTCATGGAAATGCAATTCTACAGGTGTCAGTGAAAGAAATTTTGGGGGCGGAGGGGGTTAAAAAATTTTTGAACGGCCAAACTTTTATCGAAAAAATTTGAATTTTTGCTAAAAATTTGACATTTTTGGTTCCCAAAATTTTCAAAAACCTTTATAACAAAAATTAAAATCTTCGTCGTAAAATTGAACGTTTAATCGTCCTGCAGAAAATAAATTTTACCCCAAATTTTCCCGAAAAAAACTTTTTTTACCAAACTCACCGCTTAAGATCCTTACCGCCCTGGCGTTGAAGTTCGTTACTCGCTATCAGATTCCCAAACTCCAGCTAGATAGACAGGTGATACTCGCTGAAGTTAGGCACCAAAACTCGCTAAAAAATGATTCCGTTACTTGTAAGAGATTTCAAGACTCGCAAGAATTGGTGATGTTATAGCCGCTAGGTTTAGATTATCCTGGATGGTTTGATAACTCGCGTAGATTAATTTGATACTCCCTGAGACAAGTTTGATACTCGGCTGAGATTAGTTTGATACTAAAAGTGAGAAACCAAAAGAATTACTTCGCTAACGATAAGTGTATAAAGGCATACTGCCATTACACTTTTCAATACTCACTAAGAAAAAGGATGCCTACTCGCTAAGGATAAAATGATACTCGCCCAGAAAAAATCTTCGTAACTCGCTAATTAGAGACCAATACTCCGCTAGACCACACCAAAAGAGCCTCCATACTCGCCTTAACCTAATTATGCAACTCGCTTAACCCAAAATTGTAAGTTGTAATAACACACCATATCAACCATCATCATCATCATCTTCCACTCACGACTACATGCAACAACAATACATTCCACAACACACAGCTTCAATCCCACAACAACAATTCTACCCACAACAACAACAACAAGTCATTCCACAACAACCATATCCATACTTCCCAGAACCAGAGTTTAGTGACAGTGATGATTCTACTGATGCTTTGACACAAGCACTTGCTCTTCTGACAAAAGCAGTCCACGGACGCTATTCCACACCAACCAACAACAACCAACAAATTTCAACGAACACTCGTAACAGGCAGATTGTGCAACCGAGTTTCAACATAGGCAATGCCGGGTCAATGGTTGGAGATATGAGGAATCAGCAGGGATATGCTCCGGGCTATAACATGGGTAATCAGAATAGGCAGAATCAGATGGGTCGGTATGTCGGGAATCAGATGGGGCAAGTTGTTGGTAATCAGAGGGGTCAGAATGTTGGTATTCAGGGTAATCAGTTTGGCAATGTTGGGAATTAGGGTAATCAGTATGGAAATGTTGCAGCACAAGTTGGTGGGAATTATGGAAATGTGAATGGGAATCAGCAGAATGTGATTAAGTGTTTCAATTGCCAAGGTTTCGGTCATATGGCGAGGAACTGTCCTACTAAGCCTCAAAAGAAGACTTCAGAATATCTGCAGAAAGCATTGATGCTAATACAAAAGGAAGAGGCAGGATTCCAGTTGAACGCTGAAGAGCATGATTTCATGGCACTGATGGATGACATGGAGGACAGAGAGGAAGTGAATGCAAACTGCATATTTATGGCTAATCTTCAGGAAGCTAAGTATGATACAGATTCTGAGACACCTCCTGTTTATGATGCCAATGCACTTTCTGAGGTACACAACTTCGATCATGACAACAATAATGATATATTTGATATGTCTTCTCGTAAGGAACAGCATTCTGAGACACAAGCACCTATTTATGATACATATCAGGATACGCCGAATAGTAGCAATATTGATTCGACGACTCCTGATATGAATCATAATGGAGGCTCAGTTTCACAGTATGCTGAGACTGATGAGGAAACACGTGCTTTATTTGAAACATTATTGAATAATTGTACTATCGAAGTTGAAAAAGTGAAAAAGGTCAATCGCGATGTTAAGGCCGCGAATGAGATATTGACCACTGAGCTTGAGAGATACAAGGCCAAAGAAAAAAGTTTTCTAAATGATAAAAAACGCGAGTCTGAATTTGAAATTGGTTATAAGAAAATACTTGTTAAAGATAGAGAATTGCAATGCAAATATGATACTCTTGAAGTCACTTCAATGAAAACAATTAAATCTTTAAAACAAGAGATTTCTGATTTAACAAACCAACTTTCAAAACAAAAATCAGCTTATGCCAATCTTGAAAAAGAACGGGATGAGTTGAAAAAAGACTTTGCAAAGAAAGAAGATAAACTTTTGGAAGAACTCATAGAGTCGGAACATAAGATTGCTAAACTTGAAGATTTGTTGGTTAAAAAGGGTCAATCAGCTCAAACAATTCATATGATTACGAATCAGACTGATCCGATTTACCACACAAAACACAAAATGGCTCTAGGGAACAAAACTCCTTGTAATCTCAAGAAAGCTCAGGCTGAACAGAATAGTTTGTATAATGGTAATGTGATTTATGAGAAACATGACCCTCCATATGTGCGTGATTCTGATGACACTATACAACTTGCGGAGGAGAGTCAAAATAAAATGAAACAAAAGAATCCTAATTTAAAACCAATTGATTACGAGAAATGGAACAAAATCAATGGAATCACTTTTGTCCCTCAAAAACAAACACAAACTGTTTCCAAAAAATTCACTTTCAAGCAAATGCTTTCAAAACCTGCAGCTGTTTCCAAATCTCTTTCAAATATTGAACAGATGTCTTCAAACAACACTTTTTACACAAGTGCTGCAAGGGGATATCTTGATGATCTCAAAACCAGAGTTGGAACACTTTAGAGGACTTTAGAATCTAAAACGAACACAAATGAGAAAAATTGGAACTCAACGGTCCATTTACAAGTAAAAAAGATTCTTGAAAGTGATTGCTCCACAACTCACTGCTGTGAATGCAAGAGTGATTCATTTTGAACAAGCGTTTTTGAAAGAAACAGCTGACTTTGTTATGGATCACAAATCCCTAGTAAAGAAGGCAAATGAATCTTTTGAGAAAATAGATGTTTTGGAAAAGTTAAATGACTCTCTTTTCGAAGCTGTGTTGTCTACTGATATTATGTCTCTCATATTGCAAATATATTTTGTTGAAGATGACGAACGACTTCGAGCTGAGACCTCCAAAATTGTTTCAAAATATGAAAATGCTCTTATTAAACTTGAAAAAGAAAATGTCTCGTATTTTAAACAACTTGATCGAAAAAAGGAGGAATGCAAGTATGACAAATTGTCGTATGAGAGTGATTTCAAGAAGTTGCAAGAGCAAAATGATCTTTTGAGGGCTCAGTTAAAATGTCAAAAAGGAAAGGAAATGGACACTAAGTTTGCAAAACCATCGACTTCGGACAAAGAACATATTCCAAAAGCGGTTGTTCAACCAAAAATGTCAATTTCTCAATTTGTTCCGAAAGTTGATGAGAAAAAGGATTTGTCAAAACCAGTCACTCCATCACCCTTGTCCAAATGTTATGAAAAAGAAAAATGTGCTGAGAAAGGAAAAGCGGTTGTCGAAACACCAAAAGTTTTAGCCCCTGGTCTTTTTAGGATTAGTCCCACTACNGTTCGGAAGCAAGGTTACACTTGTTACACATGGACTTATGTGGCCCGATGAGAGTTGAAAGTATCAATGGGAAGAAGTATATTCTTGTTATCGTCGATGATTATTCAAGATATACATGGGTGAAGTTTTTGAGATCAAAAGATGAAGCACCTAGCACCATCATCACCTTTCTGAAGCGTATTCAAGTTCTACTTCAAGCTCCAGTAAGGATTGTAAGAACAGATAACGGCACAGAATTCACAAATCAGGAGTTAAGAACGTATTTTGAAGATGTTGGAATTACACATCAAACATTGGTTGTTAGAACTCCACAGCAGAACGAGGTAGTTGAAAGAAGAAATAGAACTCTTGTGGAAGCTGCTCGTACTATGCTAATTTATTCTAGTGCACCGCTATTCTTATGGGCTGATGCTGTCGCTACTGCATGTTTCACTCAAAACCGATCCTTAATTCATCCCAGATTCAACAAAACACCTTATGAGCTTGTGAACGGTCGAAAACCAGATATCTCTTATCTTCACGTGTTTGGCGCTTTGTGCTACCCGACGAACGACAGAGAAGATCTTGGTAAATTGAAAGCTAAGGGTAATATTGGAATCTTCATTGGTTACTCAGAAAATTCGAGGGCATTTAGGGTGTATGTTAGAAGAACTAAGAGGATAATGGGACGATGAATGTCAAGTTTGATGAGATTTCACAAATGGCTTCTGAGAGACTCACTCTAGAACCCGCGCTTAATCCAATGGCTTCTAATCATTCCAGATTAGGACCCGAACCTAACAGCAAGACTTCTGGACATATCAGTTCAGGACTCGTACCTAATGGAGCTCAGTCAACTATACCAGATAAACCAACAAATCAAGAACTGGAAAATTTCTTCGAGTTAATGTTTGATGAATACTATGGTGGAACTTCGACAAATGCATCTTCACATCATTCCGCTGCACCCGCTCAACATCAACAACCACCACCACCACAAACACAAGATGCATCAACAACCGTCGAAACTCAAGCACCAACTCCCTCAACATCATCATCAACATCTACTCCAGCATCTCCAGTGATTGAAATTGTTCTACCAAGAGTTGATGAGCAAAACCAAAATTCAACTTTTCAAGGAGAATCTTCACAACAAAATGCTACGTTAGACGAAGAAGAAGAAGTTTTTGAAAACCCGTTTGCTTCTGAATCTGAATCATCTTCTTCGAGGTTACATGAACCATCTAACACGCATATGTTGAATTCAAGGTACCCTTCTACACTCAAATGGACTAAAGACCATCCAATCGAACATGTCATTGGTGAACCATCCAGGCCAGTTCAGACGAGGAGACAGCTTGCCACCGATCTCGAATTATGTATCTACATCTGTGCTTTAAGTTTGAAAGAACCTAAGAACATTCGAGAGGCAATGGCAGAATACCCGTGGATTGAAGCGATGCAGGATGAAATTCTTTCATACAATTTACACGATAGTTGGGAACTTGTACCTCGACCACTTGAGAAACGTGTTTTTGATCTCAAATGGTTGTGGAAGAACAAATTGGATGAAGAAATGACTGTAATCCGCAACAAAGCTCGTCTTGTGGCTAAAGGATATCCGCAAGAAGAAGGGATAGATTTCGAAGAATCATTCGCGCCCGTTGCTAGACTTGAAGCAGTCAGGATTTTCTTAGCTTATGCCGCTCACAAAAACATCACCGTCTATCAGATGGACATTAAGACTGCGTTCTTGAATGGAACTTTGAAAGAGGAAGTGTATGTGACGCAGCCAGAGGGATTCGTCGACAAAGAACATCCAGACTACGTCTACAGGCTTAAGAAAGCCATTTATGGTTTGAAACAGGCTCCAAGGGCGTGGTATGACGAACTGTCTTCTTTCTTGCTGAAAAACAATTTCACCACAGGAACGGTTGATAAAACTTTGTTTACTAAAAAACACAAAGATGACATCTTAATTGTTCAAATTTATGTCGATGACATCATCTTTGGATCAACCAATCCTAATCTTTCAAAACAATTTGAAAATCTCATGAAAAGCAAATTTGAAATGTCCAT
Organism: Artemisia annua; assembly: GCA_014162995.1. NCBI lineage: Eukaryota > Viridiplantae > Streptophyta > Magnoliopsida > Asterales > Asteraceae > Artemisia > Artemisia annua. The sequence continues at coordinate 72,980 of LBNU01000901.1, read as the reverse complement.
GATGGGGGAACTAAAATTCTTTCTTGGTTTACAAGTACATCAGTCCCCTAGTGGTATTTTTATCAATCAAGCTAAATATACAATTGAGATTTTAAAGAAACATGGCATGGAAGATTGTGACTCTGTTGGTACTCCAATGGTCACTTCACCGAAAATTGGTGCTGATTTATTCGGGAAACCCATAGATCCGAAGAAATATCGGAGTATGATTGGTTCTCTCATGTACTTAACTGCTAGTCGACCAGATATTCAATTTGCTGTTTGTCTCTTAGCACGGTTTCAGGCAAAGCCTACCGAACTTCACCTCAAAGAGGTTAAACGGATCTTTCGGTATCTCCGAAGAACCATTAACTTGGGACTTTGGTATCCGAAGGATTCGGGGTTTAATCTAACTGCATTTTCAGATGCCGACCATGCAGGTGACCAAGTTACAGCAAAAAGCACATCAGGCGGAGCACAATTTTTGGGTGAAAAGCTAGTAAGCTGGTCGTCTAAGAAACAGGATTGCACTGCACTGTCAACCGCGGAAGCCGAGTATATGTCTCTATCTGCGTGTTGTGCCCAAGTTCTATGGATGCGGACACAGCTCACAGATTATGGCTTTAATTTCGACAGAATACCTATGTATTGTGACTCGAAAAGTGCCATAGCCATCTCGTGCAACCCCGTGCATCATTCTAAGACGAAGCATATTAGAGTCCGCTACCACTTCATAAAAGAGCACGTAAAAGAGGGTACTGTTGAAATTCATTTCGTTAAGACGGATTACCAACTTGCCGATCTATTTACTAAAACCCTTCCAAAAGAAAGGTTTGACGAATTAGTTCGACGAATTGGCATGCGAAGCCTAACCCCTGAGGAGTTAGAACGTCTTCTCGAATCTTCTTGAAAAACATTTTCAAAACCGCTTCGCTGTAAATATTTTTGAAAAAAAGAATATACAAAATTTGAAAAACCAACAATAACAAAATAGAAAATAGAAAATNAAAAGAAAGGTTTGACGAATTAGTTCGACGAATTTGCATGCGAAGCCTAACCCCTGAGGAGTTAGAACGTCTTCTCGAATCTTCTTGAAAAACATTTTCAAAACCGCTTCGCTGTAAATATTTTTGAAAAAAAGAATATACAAAATTTGAAAAACCAACAATAACAAAATAGAAAATAGAAAATTTTCAAAAACACAAAAACAATATAAAATCTAAAAATCCAAAAATATTCTTCTCATGACATGTCTCTCGTATAATCGATATTATGTACGTTTCTAGAAATGCCATTCAACAATGACACGGATTTGTACATATGCTTGAGCGAGAGTTCATTTAAATGTTTTCTAAAACATGTCGTTTCTCTAAATTTTCTTAACGATGGCTTTCGTATACTTCAGTACGAAACCCGGGCTTCAAAAGAAAGGAAAGTGCTTAATCAATCAAAGGTTTCAAAAACTTTTTAAGCACTTAGCCTCAAAACAAAATGACTTGTGTACATTTCAGTACATAACTCGTATTTCAAAGAAAAAACTCCCTCTAAACCCTTAAAATTGATTTTAAACTTTATGTTTAAACAATATGCTTTCTTTGAGGGGGAGTATAAAAATCAAAAAGAAAATGTTCCAATTTCATGCGAAAAAGTCCGTCTTTCTCTCCAAATGCTCTTATTTAATCAGTTGATATCAAAAATATCACGGTATGCTATTTTTGAGGGGGAGAAGACGTAATTAAATGTGATCAAAAAATATTCAAATGTTGTGGCAGAATCTCGAGCTCGTAAGTAAAGACATAAAAGTCTTATACTAGACTCAGAATTGACTCTCGAATTGACGAAACAAAATGTTAGTATTCGAAAGGATTTATCCAAGTAGAAAAGTACCATTTCGAGAAACTCTTAATTAGATGTTTACCATGACGGGTCTAACTTCCTTTTTAGGAATGTTAACAACATCAAGTTAGTTATTAGGGCTAGTTGTCACCTAAAAGCTGATAATGGATCCCTTTAACTAAGCAACGTAAACGTGTCCCTCGGGTATATGTCTATTAAGAGTGGATCAATTCAAAAAGTGCCAACTCTACCCAACATGTGCAAATTTATCTTAACATATCATGAGCACATGTGAAGGGGGAGTATTTCAAAAGTGCAAAACTCTCAATGTGTTAACAAAAATGTGTTTTATGATCATAAACACTTTGAGAGATTTTCAAGCAAATGGTTTATGGCAACAATAGGATAGTCATGGTGATATAAGGTGACTAAGGTTAGGAAAAACCGTCCTATGATCCGCCAGAACCGGAGGGATCTACCCAAGGACAATTCCAATAGATAGAATTAGAAGTCCTTAGGTATGATTAAAAGAAGGAGTAAAGAATGAAAGGGAAAGAAGGGGTTGAAGAATTAAAAAGAAATGAAATGAGAAAGGGTGAAAAGAAATGAGCCCTCCATATATTCAACCATAGGTCAGACACCGGGTTCAATTCATATGCTACTGATTGTTACTAAGGTGACATCGGTATTGAAGACAAGACGTCATGGACCCAGTGACGCACTGCACTTAAACCTTCTAGCCACTCGGGTATCTCTCAAAAGATACTTGTTTCATTCTCACGGAGAACCCTGCATAATCTATTGACCACTCATTCCGAGTGTGTTGATATTGAAAAGGAGGTACTCTGCTCCATTCCTCCGATGACTAAATGTGCACTTATTGAGTCTAGAGCCAAGAGATTCATCAAAAGATCTCATAGGAACACACGATATTATTACACTGGTTGTTCTACATCAATGGACGCCAGATGTAAACTTTAGAGTCCTACGCAGGTCTTAGCAATCTGCCAGAACGTTTATGAGAGAATTTACTTATGTACTTCTCAATGATTGAACGGAAACTCCTGCCAGGGTCAACATCAAACAGCCCTGACAGCAGGTCACTTCGGTAATCTCTTGTGGGTTACGCTTAGTGTTTCGGTGGATTTCAAACGGTCTACAGTCGTGGGGTGATCTCCAGCGACTCACCTAATCGTGGGTGTACTTCGGTATGTCTGTGTAAGCTCTTTCGAGGGTATCCGATTAGGAACGGCTATGGTAAGGGTTGGAGAAAGTCTTCACAATATGCTGTTGACGATCTCTAATTTCGAACCTGTAAGTACCGGATGATTTATTACTAACAAGTTTATGCAGGTACAACCACCACACTAGTTTCCACATGCTCATACATACATCTCAACGTCAATGGAAAGTTCTCACAAAGATCAAAGGTTAGCAACAGTAAAAGAAAGATTCTACGCCAAAAAGAAGAATCTACAAAGTTAAGTGACAAAGATCAAAGTGAAAGAACCGCGACAACAAATATATCTATGGCAAAGACTAAAGATGTATGAGCATGTTGGAAAGGCGACTAACCTACAAAGACGAAGTAGTGACAAAAGGCAGATGAACAACCACAACAACAAAGAACAAAGAAAAGTCATCATACAAAGATCACAAAGCATGAAGGAACAAAGAACGATGAACATGGAACAATGACTTAGCTAATGTTTTCTAAAGACGTCAAGAGCAATAATGTTGAAGTTTAAAGATAAAGACGAAGACATCACGCAACCTTCAATGACCAACACTTAGGGGGAGATTGTTAGCATCGTATTTTTATATTATGAAGTGTCGGTCATTATATCTTTGAATCGTGTAATAGGTTGCGTAAGAAAGTATTTCAAAGTTGTTTGTTCATGTTTATTAGAAAGTTAGAACTACAAGGGCTAAACTTGTAAAGGCATGAAAGCTAACATGCCTAGCTCTATATTATGTTTTGTAAACCTCATTTGTGAGGTTGGTTGATCATTTGGTAATAACACATAGTTCTTATTTCACACTCATGATCCTCCCATCTCTCTCTCTCTACATCTCACTTTCTCTCTCTAGATTTAGGTGAAGAAGGTCGTGATTTAGGTTGTTTCTTGGTTTTTACACATTCGTTTCTTTGAATGGAATGCATCAGATTTTAAGACGTTCGTTTACTGTGTGCTCACTCTCTATGTAGAAAAATTCAACGTGAATGCATTTATAATCAATGGTAAAGTTAAATTTTCTCTATCCTCGAACGAAAATGTACTTTTAAAGAGCTTATAAAACATGTATCTGTTACAATAAAATGGTCATAGCTCATCGTTTCCAGAAGTTTGTTGCACTTTTTGTTGGATATGTGGGATGCACGAGGGCGAGGATCTTAAATTTTCCAACCAAACCCCATCAGCCACAACTGAGAAAGAATCATTGTTCCGATTCCATGACCAATGAGCATGTGTTTGATTCACTATCCTCAATCGACCATGTCCAAAGCTAGCTTCTCGAAACATTGATATTGATGGCCTAGGTTCTTTGTACCTTCAGTGTAGTCCAAAATAGTTATATGATAACCATTAATGGTATATATCAAAGGATTTTGCTACATCCACATAAAATCCTTATTTTGCTATCAAAATAAGGAAGTATATTTGGAAGGCCAAAAGATCTAAACACAAAGTGAGAAAAGACTTACATCATTGCAAGGCCTTCTCTGTTCCCTCCATCTCCTATTGTTATGTATATTGGACCACATGGATCGGCATTGTTGTCATAAACCCTTGTCTAGAAAGAAAACCACAAAATCGAATTAATACCATATAGTGATTCGTTTGGAATGCATCAATTGACACATGACACATATAATTGTTTTCGTATCATTTCACTCTCCTTCATGGCGAGTGAGTATTCACGAATAATAAACATGTAGCTTAGGACATGTTCATGGTCTCCATGCGCATTAATGTTCTTAGCATTCAGTCCATTCACCACAGAATCTCTCTATTACATAAAAAGATTGGTGCAAAAGAATGTTGTTTAATTTTTATATGCCATGCTATAGAGGTATTCTACTCTTCTTAGTATCTATATTTCTCTAAAAAGGTTTTAACCAAATCGATAGAATCATATGTTTCCGTCTCCAAAAAATAATGCAAGTGAAAAAGACAAAGGACTTACAAAACGTTCATATGCATGAACATGGCCGGCGAAAACAAGATCCACAGCGGAGTTATACAACATTTCTTCCATTGCGACTCGCATACTTTCACCTTCTCCTTGGTGTGCCAAATTTGAATTATACCATGGTGCATGGAGAAGCACGACAACCCAAGGAGTTTTTATTCGATCAATTTTAGCCAAGTCATTTGCTAACCACTTATATTGGCTAGAATCAGAACTGAATTCAGCGTAAGAACCTAACATGATGATGTGAACTCCAACTACATCAAACGAGTAATAGAGGTTTGATTCTGAGCCACTTTCTTCATATGGCATGGGCCAACGTGAATTGTAAGCTTTGAATCCTTTTTGGTCGATAATTGGGAACTTTTCTTGTTCATGGTTCCCTTGGGTCACCATCCATGGCCTATGACTAGCATATGGCTCAACTAATCGTCCAAACGTGTCCCAAAGTGGTTGTTGTGTATCCGCATAGGATAAATCACCAGGGAGGAGCAAAACGTCGTAGTCACTTGCATTGATATGTTGTAAGGTTGTGCTAGTCCATTCAGTTTGTCCAAGGTCACCTGAGTTTACAAATGTGTTTGTTTGATACGCTTAGTTTTAGCAAAAGAAAAGTTTACTTAATCATGGAATTAATCAATGTCAATCAGTTTTAACTCTATTTAATTGTTAAATGAGGTTTAAGTGTTTGATGTTTCTAAGAGCATCACAATATATAAGTTGTTAAAGATCTATTACTTTTAACAAACCATGCTTGTATGTATAATTTTTTATTCAATGAGAGAAAACCCAAAACTGAATAATATTGTCTTGAAAAATTCTAAATTGAACCAATAAGAGAGCTTATTTCAAAATTAAGCTTTTTAGCTTCCCAATAAAAGTAAAAATAGAAGATAATTTAATCAACCTTATAATAATTCCGTATTATTATTGACCTTTACGAAGGAAAAAAAAAAAGTTAGAATTTAAATTTAAGCCAATAATACAATTGAGAGTTTTTTTTTTTTTTTTTTTTTTTAACATTCGATATTTATTGAAAAAACTAGCAACGAGCTAGGAAAGGAGAGTACAAAAATAAGTAAAAACTAAAAGTTAAAGTTACACCAATTTGACCACTCTAAACGGGGAGCATTCGATCTATTTGTCAGCCAAAGAAAACGGTTAGATTTGAGCTCTTTGGTAGCGATTGAATGTACAATAATGTTAGCTAATATTATTTACATCTAATCAAATATTCAAATAATAATTTAAATACAATATTTAATCGTACTTGTAATTTGAATCTCTTACATGCACGGGTATTAAAAATTGTTTTAATATATAACAAAGACTTATAACATCTCTTAAACACTTGACAAACTAATACTTTAATATATATAACAAAGACTTAGATTATACGTTCAAACACTTGATGTTTTACTAGTTTTTGGTAAAAGGTTTTTGAAACATCTTTAACTCCAATACATTATACATACATAAAAAGCCTACTAAAATTCTCTAGTATAGTAAAAAGTCTTTAGTAGATGTAAATGGTGTTCACAAGAAGTTTTAAATCCATAAGAAAAAGAAAAAAAGACATTAGATTAATTCATAGAACAAAAAATTCATCATTTGAATAAAAAAATAAAATAAAGAGGATTATACCTCTTAGTCATTTATTTTTGGAAAATGAGTTTGCGGCATGTTTGGCACATTAATTTATGAGAAGATTGAAAAAAAAAAAATAAACTAACAAAAAATAAGTTTTGTTTGACACACATAATTTACCATAGATTTTAATTAAATAATATTTTTAAATCAAATGCTAATTCATATGGCTTATAGAAATAATCTACTCTTTTAGCTCTCCCTTACTTCATGACTCCAAAGTCTAATTGCATGCAACGTTTTTAGCCATGAGCAGTTACAAGGAAAAAGAAGAAAAAAATTCAGATGCACCAGATACTGAGATTAATGTTAAACTAATTAAGCGTCTCTATTTTTTTTTCTTTGTGTGGCTTTTGCGTTCATGCTCCTCTTAGAAATTAATATAAATCTATACAACGTTGTAACATCATTTTTGAGCTATCAAAAATTAAATGTCAATGACAAGTGTTTAAGGCTTTAAAGCTCAATATTTTTTGTTTTCCAACTTAAATAAGCCAACCCGATTAACTCGAATCACCCGAGCAGACAACACCCGACCCGATATTAACGCGAACCCGATAACCCGGCTCCTTATCGGGTCGGTTGCGGGTTAGTTTTTTCTAACCAAAACCCGAATCAACCCGACCCAACAAGACCCGATAACCCGATAACACCCCTATCTACAACTACATCTTCAAATCCACCTACATATACTTTCGCCAAACATACACATAATTTAAGAGCACTTACTATGAAATGCGCTATAGAAAAAATATGAGGCTATGGCCCAAGCTAACCCTGGGGTTCTAAGCCACATGCATGGCGTTCATTTTATTTTATTTTTTATATATATTTTTTAAATAAATTTGAGGAAATGATGCTTCCTGCAACAAGTAGTCAATTGTCTGCTTTGCCTTTATAATGGAAGAGGGAAACATGTATGTGTGATATAAAAAGGGCTTAATTGTAAAAAAATTCTTTTTTTACAAAGAAAAAGCAGGCAATTGCCTCTTATTACAGCAGACATCATTTCCCCATAACTCTTTATAATATAATGTATACTTTCAACGGGCAAAAATGGCAAGGACCAAAACCTAGCGTTTTATTTCGAAATAATACTCATTTTTCCAACCTTTAGCCTTTAAAATCCTATGAATGCCCTTTATAATCACCACTTTTTAGCATACACTCTCACCTTCCAATATCATCCTACTTTCTTTTTTTACTTTTACTTTCAAACACAAGCATTAATAACAATGAATGGATCAACCAAATGCTCAATAACTCACAAAATCAAATGCTAAGCAACCCATAAATACCCAATTCTTCATTTTCGTCTAATTCAAACACACCATCGTATATAAACTCCATTACCACATAGCATAACCAGCTTCCTCCATATGGTACTTCATATCGCACGAGTTTTACATAAAATTTTTATTATATTGATATCCAATTAATACCCGTGCTTTAAGTTTAATATTTATTTCCCCGTTAATAATAACTTTAGTCATATTTGTCTTTTAAACCCATGTACACACACATTAAAATTTTAAAGAGAAGTAACATGAGTCATTATTGAACAACGATAGTAACAAAACATATATTTTTCTGGATATCCTTACTTAAACTCATAAAGGGGAATAATATGAGTCGTTCAATACGTACAATATTGTGTATTTTTAGACTTAGTTTGGGAAGTAATAAAAAGAGGATGACGATTACAATTCCCTAGAGACACCCAGTTTGTGTGAATCTCGTTCCATGATGCCATCTTTTTGTAAATCAAGCATGTTATTTAATTTCGTTATCATTTAAAATAGTTGAATGGAATAAGAAGTCAAAACGGGGTATACTTGGTAACATAATAAATCTTGTGATCCTTTCATTACTTTATATGATCGGATTGCTAGGGACTAGCAATTGCTTAGTGTGGGGGATTTGATATGTGCCAAATTACACATATCTTTTACCTTATTTGACTCACAAAATCGACCAAAAACACCCGAAAAGACCATATAATGTCACAAATATCCTTGGAATGTGTTTTTGTGTATTTCAGGTACAAATGGATTGAAAACAAGGCAAAAGTANAACCCAACCCATTTGAACCCTCTCCCCACAAATCTGCTAAACCCTAAACCCCCGTTTGACCCTTTCCAGTCAAACACAACCCCTGTTTACCCATCTCCATTTTACCCGCCAAAATCCCAACTCCCAACCTGTCTCTTTCAACTCCAGCTCACCCCAGCTCCATGACAAACTCAAGTCACATGATGTCCTATCTTTCCCCCCTCCATGTGCCACTTCAGCAATCCACATCTCCAAAACCATCAAACGGCTCAGATTCTTGAGTGGTGCCCAAGTTGAATTGGATGGCTGTGATGAGAGTACAAGAAACAAAACATTGATCCAGCTCTTTTCTACTCACACAACAAACACAACACAGAACAAGACAAACAAAGAGGACCCTCATCATTTTTTCTAGTATATATAATTGTTGTATGCCAAAATTATAAGGCATTAGGAGTATGGATTTAGCAGTAGAAGTAGGAGTAGGTAGCAGTAGTTAGGAGTAGGAAGTAGCTTAGTTTGTAGCTTTAGTCTAAGTTTTTTATTTAAGTTCTCAGCTCTTGTACCTTTAAATTTCAGTTAAATTAAAAATTTTCCAAGCTTTTAGTTACTCAGAATCTGTTTTGCTTTAGCTACCTTTAATGCTCATAAGCTCAATATAAGCTTAAAGGTTATGGTAAGCTTGTGAGTCCTTTTTCTGTTTTGTCTTAACTTTACTTACAGTTTTCAAAAATACAAAAGAGAATGTGAATAGGTCAAAAGTGGTTTATGCCTAGAAAAACACATTGTGCCAAACACCCTTTAAAGGGGTGTTGTCTTGATTTTTGAATGAAAATCAAACTTTAAAGCTACAACTTGAAATACAACAGAGTAGTAAGCTAAATAATGACTAAATGAAAATCATTGAACTAGTAAATAAGCATAGACTAAGCTAATAAGCAAGAAG
>LBNU01000901.1:49236-62821 GCA_014162995.1 Artemisia annua | reverse complement strand
AAAGGGTGTTGTCTTGATTTTTGATAGAAAATCAAACTTTAAAGCTACAACTTGAAATACAACAGAGTAGTAAGCTAAATAATGACTAAATGAAAATCATTGAAACTAGTAAATAAGCAGTAGACTAAGCTAATAAGCAAAAAGCACATCTCTTTCTTTCTTTTTTTTTAAAGGGGTGTTTGGCACAATGTGTTTTTCTAGGCATAAACCACTTTGACCTATTTTGCTTCCTTCAAACAGTTTTACCTAGCTTAGTTTAGGTGTTTTAAACTCATTTGAGTCAAAGTCAAGTTAGTAGAAGAGCATTTTAAGTATTTTCCAAAGTTAACTTTTTGAAACCGTTTTTATAAATGATCTAGTTAGATTCTTATTTTAGGCCCTTAGGTAGTTGTTTTTGCTTCACAATAGCTACAAATAGGTTAGTATAAGTTAGTAATATCTGGTATCTTAGGTTTGTGGGTCAAAAGTCCCATTTTTGCCCACTTTCACCCATTTTTAACCCATTTTTTTTTAACTATTTTGCTGTCAAAAATATACCCGAACAGCCAGAAGTTTTTGATTTTTAGCTTCTTCAATATTAAGCCGATTGCTCTGAAATTTGGTATGGTACTCATTCATTAGCTTATCTAGTTGATGCTATTTTTTGTTTAATTTTTAGATTTTTTTAGCGGCTTATTAGGCCCTCTCAGTTGCCCCTAAGCCATTTTTCTTTTCATGTGCAGCCCCCAAGTGCTTATTAGCTTAGTTTTATGCTTTTCTGCTTAGGTTAGATAGCTTATTTCAGTCCTTTGAGCTCATCTAAGTTTCCCTCTAGTGTGCCTTTAGTTTATTCTTCCCTTGCTTAGCCCCTTGTAGCTTTAAAGTAGCTTTTTAAGTTCTCCATTTTCCTTTTGTAAGCCTTAGCCTAAACTGCTTTTCCTTTTTGCTTTTATACTGCTTATTATTGAATTTCACAAATAGTTTTAGTTTTAAATATGCTTATTTTCATGTCCTCAATAAGCTTGTGTAAAAGAGTTTTAAAAAACATGTTTTGTAAAAAGGGAAGGAGCAGGGGTCGAACCCTGGACCTCCTCCTTTACATAGCACAACACAAACAAGCATCAAATACCATCTGCCCTTGGGTCTTCCTTGGGTCAGATGTCCCTTAGTTTATTTAAATACTAGCATTGCTCATTTTGTAGTTATTAGCTTATCAGCTTTTTGCTAGCTTATTTAACTGCTTATTCGTACTTTCCCCCTCTTCGTATATTTTTCTTAGTTAGTTTTAGGTTTATTTAATTACCAAAAAAAAATCAGATTTATTAAAAATAGTTTAGTATTTTTAGTGAATTAATTTAGTTTTAATCTTAATTAAATCATAACTAATTATTTAAAAGTCAAAAAAATGTTTTTCTTTTTTTAAAATTTTCTTTTGTCATTTAGTACGTAGGAAAACTAATTTGAGCCCCGTAGGTCTTTTAGATTTCAAATTTCACTTTTAAAGCCATTACCGAGCCCGGTAACGGCCCGTTTTCACCTTTTGTTACGTTTTAAGTATTTTCAAGTTACGTTTAGGTTTTTTATAAATTTTTAAATAGTTTTTCATTTCTAAATTAATAATCTTAGTTTAATTTAGGTAATTTCCCTTTTAGTGCATGTTTTTAAGTTTTACGCGTTACGTTTTAAGTCTAAATTATGTTTTACCTTATTTATGATTTACGTGCTTTTCGTGTTTATTTATTTGCGTTATTTTGAGTTAATATTTGTTGCGTTTAGTTTAGAAATCCAATTCTCTCTTTATATTCCATTCAAATCACCCGATCACAAAACGTCTTTCGACTTCGCATTTCACACCTCGTTGGGACACGACCCGGGGATATCACATACTCCCGGTATACGTAGTTTGACCTCGTTAGCTATTTCCGGGCTAAAGGTCTTGTCTATTCGTATATGTGTACTATCAATCGTATCAGGTTTCTATAAGGATTGTTTGAAATTAGGGCCGGAATACAAAACCGGAAAAGAGGATGACTTAGGAACCGTGACCAACGACGAAGTCACGTAATTTGCGTTGACTTTGAGTCTAGCTACAAGACTCGTTAATAAAGAAAAGCGCTTCTTGGGAGGCAACCCATGCTTTGTGTGTTTTGTTTGTTTATTTGATTTTATTTGTTTCCATATGTAAGTTATATTTCTTGTTATTGATTCATGCTTCAAACTAACTTGTGAAAATGCTTTATTTTGTTTTTAACTTCGTCTTAACTACATATAAAGGTATTTCGCAAAAGCTAAGTGTAAGGGAAATCTAAATCGCTTTATAAGGAACGAATGAACATGAATCATAACAATGTAAATTAACATAAATATTAGTATTTGTTTGAGTCAAATGCTTGTATCGAGTCATAATGAATTTTTGCAGGAATTCCAGGAAGTAGGATCTAGTTTTTCCAGAATTTTTTCCGGAAACTTAACATGAGAATTCTGTCAGATCATTCTGACGGCGTCAGGCATAACACCTGACGGCGTCAGGCCATAATTTTCTGCAATTTTTGAAAGTTTTGTATTTCTTCCGGAAACCTAAAAAGTTTTGTTAATTCTTTAACTTATAATCTCTAGGAATTCGGCAAAATATTCATTCCACAAGAATTATATCCTATTATGTAGATTTTACCGCCGATTTTATGCGAGGTTGGCCTTATCTTTTTCAGGTTAACAGGTTATTTTGGACAAGAAGACGTTTATTATTTTGGAAGGGAAGCTTTGAACGTTCGTCTTTCTTGGAAGAAGATCTAACCATGTTACCTCATTATCCACATCAAACGATTCAGGGGAGTATTTGATTTCATTCTTTCATCTTATTTACTTTTACATCTTCTATTTGAACATTGGGGATAATGTTCGGTTTAAGTGTAAGGGGGGTAAATGAAGACACCGTTGAGAATACACTTATGCTTGATGTTTGCTTTGTTTGATAGTAAATTTGTAATAAAACCAAGAGAAATATTTGTTTGGGCAATTTTAGCGCCAATTTAAAATTTTTTACAACATCTAGAAGTGAAACCTTGATCTTAATGAGCGTCTCATGAATAGGAAATTGTATGACTAGCACAAAACCGTACCACTAAAAAATTTTCCACCCCAAATATGTGAGGTTCGCCCCTAGAATTGGTAGGAAAAGCATCCATCTTTGGTGCTATGATGTGAGTACCGGTAGCATTTAGATTCTAGAATTTGCATTAGGACCATCTAAAATCCACAAGTGAGACTACATTCGTGTAGTTAAGATTTACTACATGATAAGAGGCATTAGGATTAACCCATTGTTTTTACACCCGTATTTTTGTTATAATTACATTGACTTCATTGGTCAAGTAATTCTCCCACACCCTTTGCGTTGTATCCATTTTTGGTACACGATACCCCTAGTACACCCCTCCGAGCCTATCCTTTCCTTTCGATCTTTGAGCATCTTACTCAAAGTGAGAATTTGTTACACCCCACTAAATGTACACCCAAGTCGCCTTAGCCTACCTTGTATGCACCCACCTTTGGTGCATTATTGTGACAACATTTGTTAAACCCTTAGTTAATTATCTAGTCAATTACATGGTTGCTAAGTTAAGTCATATCCTTGTACATATTGTTTTGGGACGATTGGGACTCATGGGTAAAGTACTAGTGTAATGGAGTAATGGGGAAGAACAACATTATTACCCCTATATGTGCTAAACATTTTAAAAGTACTCCAAGTTTTTCAATTATCTTAATTCGAGTCATAAGAATAGTAATTGTAAAGTTATGTAAAAATTCAAGTGTAAGGGGAATGCAACTCCCCTATGATGTATTATTTTGGATGGTAGGGCAAGAGTGTGTGAAAGAAAAAAAATGAAAAATCAAGAAAAATACAAAAAAATATGAAAAAGAAAAGAGAAAAACATACGGACTACCATCCCGTTTCCTTTTATGTTTCTTTTTAGTTTTTGTTATTTCATTTTTAATTTAAGATTGAGTCGAGTCTTGACTTAAGCAACGATGTAGAGTGCATGTATTTGATCATGATAATTAACTTGCCACCATTAAAATACCCTTTATTCCAACCAAACCGTGTTTATCATATCCCTACACCTTACGTTACAACCCTTTGGAAAGCCCTCTTTGATAGTTTATCTTAAGTGCATACGCCTAGTGGACGAGTAATTGATCCTCTCCCAAGCCTATGGTAATCTATTTGCTATGACAGGTAGTGAGTGTTATTTTCCGTTTTCATTTATGAGATATAATTCTATGACATTTGAGAGATGAGAGAATCCAAACACTATTTGTGAGGTGCTAGTGTACGATTTCCGTGCTTGTTATGATTAGGGTCTAATAACTATTTGTTGTAATTACTTTTATATTCGTGTTAAATGACCCCTAACTCATATTTTGATTAGAATAAAAGCTCATTTGCTTGAGGACAAGCAAAACCCAAGTGTAAGGGTATTTGAGACGAAAAGTGTTACCCTTTTAGGGGGTCATTTAAGCCCTAATTCGTATAAATGTGATCAAATATTGCCCTAAATCGTTTCTTTTGTCATTTTAGGTACTTTTGAGAAGAATTCTGGAAAACATGCATATTTGGACGTTTTTGGAGCATAAAAGTGAAGAAAACGACAAAGTCTCAAAAGAAGCTGGAATTACTACCTGACGGCGTCAGAGTCACAAGGTGACGCCGTCAGCAAACGTTGACAAAGGAGTGAAAACCAATTTTCAAATGACGGGCCAGAAAGAATTTGGAGATTTACACCTGACGCCGTCAGGTGTTAATAGGTGTAGGCCGTCAGGTTATGTTTTAAAGAGTGACGGCCCACAAGGCAACAAAGGGTGACGGCGTCAGAAGTGGATCTAGGCCATCCGAGAAACCTTATGGCGGCGGGCTGACGGCGTCAGACCCTATAACCTGACGCCGTTAGAGTGTAAAAGTCTATATATAGTTTTCTATTTTTCATTCATTAGTGTGGAACTTTGTGGAGAACTTTTGGCACCAAACCCTAGACGAATTTTCTGTACTTTTTAGGGTTTCCAACCCTTGGAACCCTCATGCTTAATTAAAGATAAGTCTTCACTTTAATTCAATCAATATGTCTATGTGTTGGTTGATTATCTCTTTTGCTTGTCTTTTAATTAACATGTGTAGCTAAATTTTTCTTGTGTTTGCTTAGATCTAATGAAACCTAACTATTAATTATTGGTTAATTGATGTGTTGTTGTTTGTTGGGATATTTGTTCCATCAATGTTAGGCTCAAGAAAACTGGCCAACCTCCTTTATGGTAACGTGCTTGAACGTCTTGGGAAACATGTAGCCAAGGCATACTAGGCTATTAAGGTAGTATTTAACGCATGAGCCACTGTTTACAATCCCTATGGTTGTGCCCTGCATGGCATAGGAGGAGATAAGAGCTCATAGAATTGGAGAGATATGTATGCCACTCCATGAGTTATTAGGAATACACCCTTCATCCACACAAGTAACATACATATCAATTAACCGGTAAAAATAGTTAGGGAGTAATGAAGTCTAAGTAAACACACTTTTCTCCATATTGTTTTCACCACCACAATAGTTTAGTTATTTTATTTTATTTGCAATTGTAGTTATTTTGGATTAGTTGACTAGCAACTAATTCCGCCCACTCCTTCAAAACCGAGATTTTACTTGCTTTCCTAAAAAAATATAAAAATACAAAAAGAATCTTCCTTCACCCTTAGACCTATTAGAGTAGTTTTTCTGTCATAACGAACACTATTCCCTGTGAGAGAACGATCAATCCCCCGTACTTACCACTATCCTATACTACATTGGTCAGGTACACTGCCTGGTGGGGTTGTAAGCCTCTTGAGATCCCTTGAGAGGTAAAACCTGTTGTAAGCTCACAAAACCACGCATCAATTTACTACATGATAAGAGGCATTAGGATAACCCTTGTTTTACACCCGTATTATAATTACATTGACTTCATTGGTCAAGTAATTCTCCCACACCTTAGTGTTGTACTCATTTTTAGTACACGATACCCCTAGTACACCCCTCAGAGCCTATCTTTTCGTTTCTAACTTTAAGCATTTTAATTAATGTAATAATTTGTTTACAATCCACCCAAATCTACACCCAAGTCGCCTTAGCCTACCTTGTATGCATTCATCTTTAGTGCATTATTGTGACAACATTTGTTTAAACCCTTAGTTAATTGTCTAATTGATTACATGGTTGCCAAGTCGAGTCATATCCTTGTACATATTGTTTTGGGACGATTGAGACTCATGGGTAAAGTACTAATGTAATGGAGTAATGGGGAAGAAGTCAATTGTTACCCCCACATATGCGTTAATATTTTAAAGTACTCCAAGTTTTTCAATTATCTTAATTCGAGTCATTAGAATAGTTAATTGTATAGTATGTAAAAGTTCAAGTGTAAGGGGAGAACTGAGGCCCCTATGATGTATTATTTTGGATGGTAGGGCAAGAGTGTATGAAAAAAAATCCAAAAAACAAGAAAAAACGAAAAAAAAATTGGAAAAAGAAAAGTAGAAAAAACATACGGACTACCATCCCATTTTATTTTATCTTTATTTATGTTTATGTTATTTTCTTTTTAGCTTTAGTCGAGTCGAGTATTGGCTTAGCAACGCCACTTTGTGCTTGTATTTGATCAAGATAATTAACTCGCCACCACTAAAAATACCCTTTTTTCCAACCAAAACGTGTTTATCATATCCCTACACCTAACATTATAACCCTTTGTAAAGCCCTCTTTGATAGTTTATCTTAGGTGCTTACGCCTAGTGGAGGAGGTTTTTGATCCTTTCCCAAGCCTATGGTAATCTATTTGCTATGACAGGTAGTGAGTGATATTTCTTCCATTTTCATTTAGTTATATAGGTTTATAACACCCGAGAGATGAGAGTATCCAAACACTATTTGTGAGGTGCTAGTGTATGATTTCCGTGCTTGTTATGACTAGGGTTGAATGACTACTTGTTGTAATTACTTTTATATTAGTGTTAAATGACCCCTAGCTCATATTTTGATTAGAATAAAAGCGCATTTGCTTGAGAACAAGCAAATCTCAATTGTAAGGGTATTTGATGAGGCGAAAAGTGTTAAGCTTTTAGGGGGGTCATTTAAGCCCTAATCCGTAACTATTTGATCAAATATTGCCTTAAATCGTTCCTTTTGTCATTTTAGGTACTTTGGAGAGGAAATCTGGAAAAGGAAGCATTTTGGACGTTTTTGGAGCATAAAAGTGAAGAAAACGACAAAGTTTCAAAATATGCTGGAAATTGTACCTGACGGCGTCACGCTTTACCAGGTGACGTCGTCACTTTTTGACAACAAGGTGGATTCTTTTTGCACTAGACGCCCCAGAAAGATTTTGGAGATTTAACACGTGACGGCGTCATGTGTTACTGGATGTAGGTCGTCACGTTTTATCACAAAGGGAGACGGCCCAGAGAGTTTATAAGGGGACGGCGTCAGAGTTGGATCTGAGCAATCCGAGGAATGTTTTGGCGGCGAGGTGACGGCGTCACACCCTATAAGGTGACGCCGTCAGATTTTAAATTCTATATATATTCGTCTAATTTTCATTCATAAGTGTGCAACTTTTGGGAAGAAACCCTAGCTCGTTTTTCTACTATATTTTTTAGGGAAGATCGTACACAGCCCTACGAATGGTTTAAAGGAATACAACCCGTCATCCACACAATTACAGCAAACCAATTAACATGTAAAAGATATCTAGGGAGTAAGGAAATCTAAGTAAACACATTTTTCTCTCATATAAATTTTACAACCACTTTAATTTTCTAGTTATTTTATTTTAATTGCAAAAGTAGTTATTTGGGTTAGTTGACTAGCAACTAATTCCGCCCACTCTTCCAAAACCCGAGATTTTTACTTGCTTTCATAAAATATAAAAATACAAAAAGAATCATCCCTCAACCCTTAGACCTAATTAGAGTAGCTTTTCAAGCCTAACGACACTATTCCCCGAGAGAACGATCAATCCCCCGGTACTTGCCACTTCACTATACTACATCGGTCAGGTACACTGCCTGGTGGGGGTTGTAAGCTTCTCAAGATCCCTTGAGAGGTAAAACCTGAGTGCAAAGGTTGAAAAACCCACGCATCAGTTAGATTAGGCTGTAAAACTAACTTAGGATATTAAAATACTGATTAGGATAACTAGATAATATGTTCCACTCTTAGTGATCGACACTCTCCTTACCATTATATAAAAACTGACCGGGTACACTGCTCGTTAAGTGTGTGTGTTATTGATAAGTCGGCTAAATATAAATTTAAAAATTGAGTAGGCATTAATACTGCTAAACCGCAACGACACATTACGACCATCAATAGCAAAGGATTAGGTAAGACCAGGTCGTCCCAAGAGATTGTAGAAAAGCCAAGTTAGCAATTGTGTTAAAGTAAAGTCCTTAGATTGTCACTTATNCTAAATATAAATTTAAAAATTGAGTAGGCATTAATACTGCTAAACCGCAACGACACATTACGACCATCAATAGCAAAGGATTAGGTAAGACCAGGTCGTCCCAAGAGATTGTAGAAAAGCCAAGTTAGCAATTGTGTTAAAGTAAAGTCCTTAGATTGTCACTTATCCAAAAACTAGTAATTTAGATTTTTTGTTTATATGATTAAAAGCTATGTTTATTTATGTAGAGCCCAAGATTCACGTTCCAGAGGTCGCGGTTGATCGAAATATGTGTTATCCATGGTTATTTCTAGAGAGAGAAAGTAGAGAGAGAAAGGTGAAGAACTATGTGTTTTATTAATATGAAATGAAGTGAAACTTTACACACACTTTCCCACACCCCTCATGGAGAGTCATGAGGGGTATTTATAGGCTCATCACCTTACTAGTTTGCCTAAATTACAATAATAGTCCCTAAGGTACTATTAGCTATATATCTAGTCCATTTCTTTTGTGTGGGCTAACAATCTCCCTCCAAGATATCGTCACACATGAATGGTTACAATGAGACCTATAAATACATTAACAATGTAAAATTACAACAATAGTAAACTATGTTGATGATGTTGAAGCGCAGAGTCTCTGTAGTCTAAATATTGAGGCAGACTTGAAGTTCTTCTCTTCCGACGATCTCGGCATTTGATCTTTGGCACTACGGCACAGATTTACAAACCTCTGAACTTCAACTATAATGATCTAGTTAGGTTATTACTCCCTCCTAACTAGTGAGCCTTTTTTCTTTCTTCTGCTCCCTCCTGAACTGACAACCTCTTTCATCTCGCAGCGGATAAAGTAGATACTAATGAGTTTGCACCATGGTTAGTTCTGGGAGCATCATTACAACATAACTCACATAGTATTGCACAGAAGGTTGGTAATAAGCTCCGATGAACACATACACATACTTGGTACATTAAGCCTAATTCCCTCGATCAACCAACGTACTGAAGACGAAACACTACTTCTTTTGGCATGTTCTTCTCCCTCCTGATGGTTGCGAGTTATCGGAATCATCATAATCTGGTATACATGCCATACAATTACCTGTACTTTACACTTCCGATGCAATTTATAAGCCATCAAAGCATAATTTTGTGAGACTATGCTGATAGCATATGACTCTCTTTTTCTTACAATCTCGTCTCTTCTCTTCAACCTATAAGCGACCTCTTCAAATTCCACCCAGCTAGTAAATGACCAATGACTAGAGAAACAACCCAATATAACCAATCTGAAAATGAAGTAAACATCCCTTAGATATGTGACTTAATCTTGTAGTGTGACTAAGAACCTATACTGAGCACTACAACGTAACTCCTTTAAGCATAGGTAGTGCCATATATCCAAACGTGCAAACAGTATATGAAATCTCCGCCTCTCGAACTATCCACAACTTCGTGTGACACTGAGTACTACAATGTAACTCCTTAAAGTGATAGCTATAACCCGTGAGCACTACAATGTAACTCCTTACATCGGGTATAACTAGATAATCCAAGTCTTAATCACTATCATTACCAGTGAATGCACAAAAAAGTATCTTCGAAAGTCATGCATCCATCCACCCCTAGACTTTGAGATAAATAAGTACACATGCCCTTGAAACGAACTTCAATCCCAGAAAAATGATAAAGTATTATCTCCATAGTCACAAAAATACGATAGTAGCCGTTGTCATTTGAGTGTGAATCTTGTTTAGGATCGTTTAAGCAATTCGTGGTGTGGTTTGAGGTGGTTTGAGATATATTGGTGTTGATGATAATGAAACAAGGAAATGAATCATGATCTATAAGATGGATTTACCAATAATCTCATGTGTTTAGGTAAGGTGGAAGTTAGGGTTAAGGGTATATAGACATTAGGTTATTCGATGAGGTTAGGGTTTTGTTTATGTATTAATCTATTGATATTTCCTTACTCAAAATCCCATCTCGTTACTCGATATCCTAAGTCAATTTTGGCAGAGTTTCGTTTAGATTAGTCCAAAAGAAATCCTTACTCGATAAACGATAAGGTTGGACCATCCTTACTCGGCAAACTATATGAAGAATACTCGAAACACTAGCCCTTACTCGAAAATTTGGGCTCCTTACTCGGTAATACAAGCTTACTCGGTATCGCAGGTGCATACTCGATAAAATACCCTTACTCGGTAAAAACAGAAGCTTACTCGGTAATTTTGCTTACTCGGTAAAACTGACCCATACTCGGTAAAACTGCCTTACTCGGTATTTCCAGCTCCATACTCGATAAGTTCTGCCTTACTCGGTATTTTCAGCTCCATACTCGATAACCCTAAAATTTCGCAGTCCATACTCGAAATTTAACTTCCTTACTCGAAATTTGGCTCCCTTACTCGATAAGATCATCACCAAACTCGATATAAAACGTAAAATCAGCCCAAAAACACGAAATTACACCCCAAAACACCTCGATTCGCCCCTGGTTAGCTCTGATACCAATTGTAGAGCCCAAGATTCACGTTCCGGAGGTCGCGGTTGATCGAAATATGTGTTATCCATGGTTATTTCTAGAGAGAGAAAGTAGAGAGAGAAAGGTGAAGAACTATGTGTTTTATTAATATGAAACGAAGTGAAACTTTACACACACTTTCCCACACCCCTCATGGAGAGTCATGAGGGGTATTTATAGGCTCATCACCTTACTAGTTTGCCTAAATTACAATAATAGTCCCTAAGGTTCTATTTGCTATATATCTAGTCCATTTCTTTTGTGTGACGATATCTTTTATAAAATAGCAAGGCTAACAATTTAGGCTAAGAAACATGGAAGTAACATATAAACGATGAGAAAGCAATCATGAACAAGATATATAAGGAAGAGGTGAATGGTTATCACTCGTACCCATAACTATCCAACATATTAAGAAACCCTTTCGACCTATGATTCTCAATATATCAAATGCATTAAGAATGGTTCATAACAGAAGTATACATAAGCCAATTTCCTCATCAAGTTCGTTAGACATGAGATAAGGCATTAAACAAGATCATGGATGGGTTGATAAATGTTTTGTCGACCAATTTCTACAAGGTAAACACCAAGTTGCCATAGACAAACACCTTGAAATAATACCAAAGTGGCAGACCCTTTCGACCTATTTCTACCACAGAGATACATCAAACATTCAACAATGATCCAAGCATAATCTCATCAATTAAACTTAAGTATAGTATCAAATAGCAAGCGTTCATTACATTGTAAACAACCATTTTAGGACCGAAAGGACCGAAAATATACAAGATTTATGTGGTTCGAGAGGTCGAGGTTGATCAAAGATGAAGAAAGTATTCATCTTTCTAGTGAGAGAAAGTAGAGAGAGGGTGGAGAAAATAAGGATAACATTTATTAAATGAAATAATACAAAATGACCTAACACTTTCCCACACCCCTCATGGAGAGTCATGAGGGGTATTTATAGGCTCATTACATCACATGTTTGCCTAATGTACTTAAGTCTCTAATGTTACTACTTGTTACATATCTAGTCCATTTCTTTTGTGTGACGGTATCTTATATAAAATAGCAAGGCTAACAATCTCCCTCCAAGATATCGTCACACATGAATGGTTACAATGAGACCTATAAATACATTAACAATGTAAAATTACAACAATAGTAAACTATGTTGATGATGTTGAAGCGCAGAGTCTCTATAGTCTAGATATTGAGGCAGACTTGAAGTTCTCTCATCCGACGATCTCGGCATTTGATCTTTGGCACTACGGCACAGATTTACATAGCTCTGAACTTCAACTGTAATGGTCTAGTTAGGTTATTACTCCCTCCAAACTAGTGAGCCATTTTTCTTCTTCTGCTCCCTCCTGAACTGACAACTCTCTTCTCATCTCGCAGCGGATAAGGTAGATACTAATGAGTTTGCACCATGGTTGTCGTTCTGGGAGCATCATTACAACATAACTCACATAGTATTGCACAGAAGGTTGGTAATAAGCTCCGATGAACACATACACATACTTGGTACATAACGCACAATTCCCTCGATCAACCAACGTACTGAAGATGAAACACTACTTCTTCTGGCATGTTCTTCTCCCTCCTGATGGTTGCGAGTTATCGGAATCATCATAATCTTGTGTACATGCCATTATTACCCGTACTTTACACTTCTGATGCAATATAGATAGACCATGAAAGCATAATTTGTGAGTATATGTCGCAAAAGTATACTCTCAATACAATTCTCTCAAATCAACCTTTAAACGAACCTCCTTTTAATTCACCGGCTACTAGTAATGACTACATATGGAGACAGCCCAATATGACCAGCTTGAAATAGAAGTAAACATCCCATCTTGTGACTTAATGCTTGTACGATAGATGTGACTTAATACCTATACTGAGCACTACAACGTTACTCCTTTAAGTATGAGGTGCACGAAATATTCGCTGCTTGAACAATCCACTACTTCGCGTGACACTGAGTACTACAACATAACTCCTTAAAGTGATAGTTATACTGTGAGCACTACAACGTAACTCCTTACATCAGTAATAACTTGATTGTCAAGTCTGAATTATTAATTTGCGCAGACAAGTTATCTTCAATAGTCGTGCATCCAACCACCCCTAGACTTTGAGATAAAATAAGTACACATTTTGAAATGCCACTTCAAAGTCAAACCAATAATACCGTGCAAGAAATCCCGTAGTCATTTTGTTAAACAAACCAATTCTAGCCGTGAATAATGTATCCCCGTGAAATTTATAATCCAAAATACCACTCTTTTACCAATAGTGTACCACAATTAACACAATGTATTAATAAACACATTGGTAGTTAATTTATCTCAGCCCAATCCACTAGTCATAAAATATTTCAGCCCAAGTCAATGTGTGATAAATCTTAGAAGCCTGAACCCAAAGCCCACTCCATATGACATAACCTGATCTACTTGCACGAGCCCAAATCCAATTCACATGCTGATAGATATAACGTTAACACACTCAGTTGACCTAAACCTAAACATACACTTACGTTATTTTGTACGCCCCCATCTCTAATAGCTCTCCCAACTCAGATCTTTTC
>LBNU01000901.1:18586-48941 GCA_014162995.1 Artemisia annua | reverse complement strand
ATCGGCTGAGTTTTCATTTCTATCTTTTCCTTTTGTTTGACCGTGGACTAATGATGTTTATGTGCTGAAGTCCAACTGAGTTGGTATAATGGTTAAGTGGTCAGGTCTTCATCTTCATCTTAGTTTCTCGATAAAAGAATTTCGATAATCTTTAACTTATCGAGATCCTGTATGTCTGCTTATCGAAAACATAACTCGTCCAACTTATCGAAAACATTTTTATCGAAAACGTGGCTTGTCGAGAACATGACTTGTCAACTTATCGAAATCATGACTTGTCGAGAACCTAACTTAATGTTCTCGATAGATTAGGGTATTAGGTTTTCGACAACATGTGTTCTCGACAACAAGTACATCCAGAAACTTCTTATACAAGAAGCTCTGATTTTTCTGGCGTTAATTCCGACCAAAAATTCCGTTCTGCTTTTCTGCCCAGTTTCCGATGAGTTTTGATGAGTTTTCCGATGAGTTTGACCACTTTATTCACGGAAATGGAACAAAAAATCATAAAAAGGATTTATACGAAAACAGTTATAATAAAATGTTTAGGTAACACCATGAAATCATAAGACTTTTGACCATGGATACACAAAATATGTATTAAGAAACTGTTATAAGATAAGATGAGGAAAAAAATTCCAGATCTAAAAAACCATATAAAAACAGCCTCAAAAACACAATACAAACCACAAGAATCTATAAAATAACACAACGAGGCTCTGATGCCAATTGTAGGACCGAAAATATACAAGATTTATGTGGTTCGGGAGGTCGAGGTTGATCAAAGATGAAGAAAGTATTCATCTTTCTAGTAAGAGAAACTAGAGAGAGGGTGGAGAAAATAAGGATAACTTTTATTAAATGAAACAATACAAAATGACCTAACACTTTCCCACACCCCTCATGGAGAGTCATGAGGGGTATTTATAGGCTCATTACATCACATGTTTGCCTAATGTACTTAAGTAGTCCCTAATGTTACTACTTGTTACATATCTAGTCCATTTCTTTTGTGTGATGGTATCTTATATAAAATAGCAAGGCTAACAACCATATAACTATATCACCCAAATAAACATAATAACTACTCTATTATTGTAATAACAAAACACATATCATTCAACATGAATTTCATAAACTTCATAATTCAATTCGACAAAGTAGAAAAGTGTACCAAAGTGATTACAACGAAAGAACAAATGATTTCACAGAGATAACTCTCTAGGCTCGTTCTTCTACACTCTGTCACAGCAATAGAATCACAACCTCGACCACGATATGGTGAACTTGGTATGAGTTCATCAATCTCACTTCGTATACTTTCCCTACTTCTCTTTGGATGTTGCTCCTTTTCTCTGGTTTCGTACCTCCCTTTTATAGACTCATTTTGACCTAATTCAACTCATGTGTTCAGTAAATGAGGACAAGTGTCGGCCTCACAATGAATGCAATCAATAACTCTGCTTTGTAACTGTCAAGGTAAGTGCGCCGTACTTCGTAGAAAGTACGCTGTACTTCGCGTATATTGTTAGAGTAAATGGGCGGTAGCAAGTACGCCGCACACAGTCCTAAGACCGGCGTACTTGGGTCTTTCATACTTGTATATTTTCATTCCAAGTCCTTCCTTTCTTGTTTTTGTCACTTTATCGTCTTTTTAGTGGTATTTCTAACTTTCTTCTCTCGTTCTATCCTGCAACCAGATTAGTACCAATTCTACACAAATAACGTGATATTCTATGTAATATAATAGATATATGATATATAATCGATGGAATAAATATGTATAATTAGAGCGTTATCGGGTGGCATGTATTTTACCTAGTAAACCGGTAGCCCATCAAGAAATGGGATGAAATTGTTAACTTCGGAACAAATTCAAAAGTTTCATAAGTGATAGTAGTACTTTACAAAGTACCTTACCAGCAATTGGAAATTTTTGAAAGTTCATGGCCAATTTATGGACTTAACACTACAGAATATTAACTTACATTGAAATCCCATATCTATGGATCAGTTCCAACATGTAAAATAATTTGATCTCCATTACTCTTCATCATCGCTATTAAAGCCCTCCATGTTACGAGACAAGTCGCAAAATCTAAAGGTCTATTTAAAGGGGTTAGAGTGGGTTCCAATGGTGTTGATATCTCTCATCTCCAATTCACGGATGATGCTCTTATTATGGGGAGATGGTCCTTTAACAATGTTAAAAACCTTTGTCGTATCTTAAGGTGTTTTCATATGGCTTTGGGCTTAAAAGTCAACTTCTCCAAAAGTAAATTCTTTGGTGTGGGGTTTACGAACATGGAAACTAAGTCTTTTGCTTCCATTCTTTGTTATCAACCGTCTTCGATCCCTTGTTCATATCTTGGGTTACCTATATGAGCAAATATGAACCGTGGTAGCAATTGGAAACCCATCATTGATAAATTTCACAAACGACTCACCTCTTGGAATGGTAGAACACTCTCTTATGGAGGAAGACTCACTCTCTTTAAATCAGTCCTTGGTGCTCTCGGTACATACTTCTTCTCCTTATTTAAAGCACCTAAAGCACCTGACCTGTAATTGTGTTGAACTATCTTGAGAAGCTTAGAAGCAATTTCTTTAGGGGTGGGGGGGCTCTTGATTCTAATAAGATGTCTTGGGTCGCATGGAAAAAGGTTTGTCCTCACCTAATAGTGAGGGTCTTGGGATCGGTAGCCTAAAAGCTTCTAATCTTTGCCTTGCTTACCAAATGGTGGTGGTGGTTTTACACTGAATCAAACCCACTTTGGAAACAAGTTGTTATCTCTATTCATGGCTCTAATGGCAAAATTGGCAATGATGTTCCTACATCTCGTCTACCCAGTAGCATTTGGTCTTCTATCATCGGATTGCAAAATTCACTCTCGAAAGTTAATATTGATTCAGGTATTATATTTGGGAATGACTCTACTATTTTATTCTGGGAAGATGGATTGGTACCTTACATCTTAAAGACTAATTTTCCCAGGCTCTTCTCGCTAGAAGTAGATAAAAATTGCTACATTGTGGACCATTTCCTTTCTATGAACGGGTCGAAAGCTTTCTCCTAGAATTGGCGCAAGCCTTTAAGAGATGGTCATGAGATGAACCAATTCACTAACTTAAATGGTCTCCTTATTCACACCAGTGGACTCCTTTGATTCTTGGACCTTCACTTTAAACACCTCTAAAACCTTTTTTGTCAACCATTTAAGGTGCCATATTGATTCTAATCTTCTGCATAATCAACCTGACAAAATTAGTTAGAACAAATCTTTACCTATCAAAGTCAACATTTTCGCGTGGAGGCTTCGGTTGGACAGGCTTCCTGCACGTACTAACCTTGATGGTAAAGGCATTGATATGAACTTTTGTAGGTGTCATGTTTGTGACGGCGACATCGAAGACTCCAAACACCGTTTTATTGATTGCCTTGTTGCGTGTAACCTTTGGATGATGATTATGAAGTGGTGGAGATTACCAAACCACCCCAAAGATCTCCCTGGTTTGCTTTTATGGAGTGACTTAGTAGGCTTTAATATCATCTCTAAGTTGTGTTTTGACGTTGTGGTTCAAACAACCTTTTGCGTTACTAGGAGATATAGTAATAGCGTATGCTTCGATTCGACACATCCGCGCAAAGACATTCTTGGTGTAGATATCAAAATTCTATCGCATTCGTGGATTCTCCATAGGAATAATAAGGTTAATCCGAATTGGTTAGATTGGCTTAGTTATCCTCTTATGGCTTGTAACAACCTACTATAACTTTATATTGTTCTTTATAACTAGTCTCTTGCTAGTTGGTCTAATAAAACTTCTGCCGTTAATTTGTTGCGTATATGCACAGAAATGTAAGGATTAAAGACGGTTGTAAAAAAATTTATTATGCAATTACATCATATCAATGTAGTTTACCCTTGACCTATTGTCCACGTGAAAGTTGATAGCGTTGAACTGATTCATTTAAGACATGACTTGTAAAAAGCATATGGTTGCGAAGGATTAGAATCCAAGTAAACCTCAGCCGAATAGACACACAATACTGTAGCCAAACATTAAGGTTGTTACACTAATAATCATACTCAGTAGAAATGCTTGTATATATTTTAGCATGTGACTACCAACCTCCTGTCATGTTTTCGGATAACATCTCTGGAGATTTCTGTACGTCAGTACCCCCTACAACATTTCACTACTCTAATCTGACATAAAAAGGTCCATATTAAATATTTGTAATATTGTTATAGATTTTTAATGGAAATATACTGTAATAAAAAATCCCAATTTGGATGCTGAACCCCAGAACTGAGTTGTCTAAGCTCTAACAGGATTGCTCAAGAATGCCTTGAAGTATGTCACAGATGATCTTGCAATGAAATCTATAATATTATCATTTGTAACAGGTTACAGAACACGTTAACTAAAGCCTTTACCTATTGAAACTGATCCACATATATGTGATTGCCATGTAAGGAGATATTTTGTAGAGTCTTGCATTCTTTGAAGGGTTATTGTTTGTAAATATATCCAAATTATCATTTTTTTCCAATTAAATGTGTAGAACTTGCTAATTATTGTATTAAAAGTGATTAACCGTGTCACAGCGTCACTTTTACAACTCATTTAGTACACACAATAACGTCATCGCTTTTACTTAATCAACTCATTTAATACACACAATAGGATAATTATCAAGTTCTGCACATTTAATAAGAAAAAAATTGTTACGCAACATAGTAAAAGACAACTTAAATACATTTACAACCAATTATCCCTAATAACAATCATAAAACTATAAATATGATTTTCCATTACTTTGTTATTACAACCTCATTCACAGGCATATACTTTATTGATCAATTCAAATACTCTTACTCTGAGCTTTGTCCCCAACACCCTTTTATCCCATTCACTAATTTTTCCGACAATAAAAATGATTAAAATAGCCTTTGATGATATATAAAGTAATGGAATGGAATGAACGTCGTAATAAAATAAATGAAATAATGAAATGATGCATTACGATTATAACTATGTTTGGTTGTTATGATAAAATGCAATGTAATCAATAATAAAAAAGAATAAAATAGCATTTTATGGTATATTTTTTTTGTTTGGTGGATAGTTAATAAAAGGCTTTTATGTAATTATAATTATGATTTCTTTCCAAAATGTAATGAAAAAAAAACAAGAGACCACCAAAGAATGAAAATGGTGGTTTTTGATGTAATTGGTGATTTCATGTAATGAGTTATTGCATTGTATAATTGTAAACAAAAATAATTTTTTTCATTCCGTCGTGATAATCTTTTCCATTCATGCATACCCTCATTACGACGTACCAAACACTACGTAAAATCATACTCAAAAGTCAACTAATTAAATATATCTTTTCTTTCATTAAATTTAAAACAAATCAATGCAATGAGATCTGGCTAAAGGATTAAAACAAGAAATAGGGAATTAAAACTATATACATTTTAAGTAAATCATATATTAACAATATATGTATGATCACCCAAAACTTAAATCCTTATGATGAACCACTTCTGGCAGTGGTGGGCGTTGGAGGTTCGACTAAACTTCTTCTTCTAGTGGCTCGAATGTAGCAAACAATCGACACCACAAAAGCCATGACTAAACCTCCAAGGATCACTCCACCACCTGCCATAGACTTATCAACATCCGACTCATGCTTATGGTGATGTTGCTTCTCCAAGTACATCTCATGCTCCTCACTCGTATTCTCACCATTCTCTTCATGTTCACTTGATGGCGCGATTGTTGGTGGCTTTGATTCACTTACATGGTGTTTCCCAAGTTTTCGACTTTTGGGTGCTTCAGCTATACGTACATTGTTGTTGTTCAATGGGCTAGAAGCAGGCGGGTTAACTATTGTAGGCTCGATACTACGTGAAGAAGCTGCTGCTAGGGTTAAAAATGTGTATGTTGAGATCAAGAAAATGAGAAAAAACTGAGACATGTTTTAATTGTGATGCTAGTTGCTATAGATGGTTGTGTTGTATGTGAATTTGCATGCATGTGTATATATATAGTAGCTAGGTTGGCTTCACATGAGGACAACTGTAATGGAAATTTCCTTTGGTTCCATTAATTAGATGATGTCAACACATATGAAACTTTTTGTTTTATTTTAGCTGAAAGGCTGTATCTGATTTTTTTAATCCAACAAGTTACAAAAATGTATTCCCTTCATCAAGATCAGGAATTGCGAGTAAGAGGCAAACTGGTTTCCTTGATAATATATACGATTAGATAAAAATGAATGCGAAGTGAAAGTGAACCACTTTAAATTAGAGAGTGTGGGATTGGTTATTTTAAGTTATCTGCTTTTAAAAAATAATCAGGTACACATTTGCTAATCAAATATCCATGTTTTTATTAACGTAACTTTATTAAAAACGTTTTAACAAGAAGGTGTATGGGGATTTTTTGACAATGTGTCATACTGATATATACATAAAAGAAGTTGGTGTCAAAATATATATGCTATATTTTTTAATAATAATAAAAAAAAAAAAAAAAATGTTTACATAAATTAAATATGCAATGTCTGCCTAGAAAGACAGTGTTTACACGTGAAGGTAATATAATACCTTGAAATACAACTGTTACAGGGGACACGATGTATGCTGTTTATGTTACAATTAATGACTTGGCAATTAAATAATCAAATATTGGGAGAAATTTAAGATCGACACGTTGAAAAATGAGTTAGCAAATGAACATTCTGGGCCTTAATTTGTTTAATATCGATTCTTTTTTAAATGCTGTTTCGTGTTCTAATAATAGCGTAACCATTTTTTTAAGTTTCAAAAACTTGCTTTGCTGCTGAAGAAGAGAAATTCTACTTGCATCTTTCTGCATTATTAGGTCATGTCTATGCGCAAGTTGTTGTTATTAACTTGTTCAGATAAATACAAATAACAATACAAATGAACATTATGACGAAAAGAAATAACGTGATTACTACAACCAGATATATATAGCCGAATTTATTTATCAACGTA
Organism: Artemisia annua; assembly: GCA_014162995.1. NCBI lineage: Eukaryota > Viridiplantae > Streptophyta > Magnoliopsida > Asterales > Asteraceae > Artemisia > Artemisia annua. Next base: position 41,901 of record LBNU01000901.1, on the reverse strand, counting down.
CATGTTCAAAGTTACAAAGGAGATGGATTTATTTTCTGAAAAACACGTTTTCGGGCCAAAAACTGTATAGGCAAAATCTACAATTGGTGCGGCACCCTTGGACTCCCACTTGAATGGCGGTTCATCATCAGATAAACCTGAGAACTGTACTGTTAGTGATGCAGCATAGGAATTATCAGTTTGCAGCCCAAGTTTATAAGCTTGCAGCCCAAGTTTTATTTAATTAGGAAGTTTTTATATAAAGAGTCTTTATTTTAATTTACAGGTTTTTAGTTTCCTTTTTAGCAATTTATAGGACCGACCTATTTTCTTCTTTAAATAGGGCATAGCTTTCACATTCTCATGTACGATTGGTTATTGAATTTTAATAAAAAAGAGTCGAGAATTGTTCTTCTCAATCTTCTGGTCAGGTAAACCATATTACCCCAATCCTACGTCCGACAATACGTATCTCAAATTGTCTAACCTGTAGCTACTCGCTACATCAGTTGGTAATCAGATCCAGGCACGATTCGATTGGAGTCCAATCTTTAACTTCAAATCCTTAGCTGCTGCGATTGGAAGATACTCAATCTGTATTCAGTTGCAGTCTTTAATCTTTGTTGGTTATTTTTGAAGGATCAGGTACTGTTTAGTTTGGATATTTTTTTTATTGATTTTGAGGTCGATTATATCCTATATTGAAACTCGATCATGGCTGGGGATGATGTTAATGGGGATCGGGTCGAGCGGTTAGAAAATTCGTTTACACAGTTTCAAGAAACTGTCCAGAAATCATTGCAACAAATCACTCAAACCCTAGCCACTTTAACTGTTAATCAGACTCGAGAACAACCAAACCGTGGGGGTCCACGATTGAACAGGGGTCGCGGGAATGGTCGACATCACATACGTACTCAACCGTCTAATTATGGTGGTGAAGATTCTGATGTTGAGGAAGAGAATGAAGATGAATGGGAAGTAAGGGGAACGCATTTTGGTTACAGGGGTGCTACCGATTTTGATTATCGTCAACGGGCCAAAGATGTCCCAACTTTCCATGGTTCAATGAATGTGGAAGATTTCTTAGACTGGATGAGCGAATTAGAGACCTTTTTCAGTTTCTACGAAATTCCCATGGATAACCGGGTTAACCTAGTTGCATATAAGCTCAAGGGTGGTGCGCAATCATGGTGGAAGAACTTGCAAATCACACGGGAGCGCCAAGGAAAACTTCCTATCACTAGTTGGGAGAGAATGGAGAGGGAATTGCGTAGAAGGTTCCTTCCACCCAATCATGATCAAATTTTGTTTAATCTTCTCCAAAATTGTGTTCAAGGAAGTCGAACAGTAGAAGTATACACCGCTGAATTCCATCGCTTGTCATCCAGGAATGATTTACGTGAAACTGAGTCTCAACAGGTAACACGTTATATCAATGGTTTATGTTCTGATATACAAGATAGGATTTCTCTTGTTCCTGTCTACACGTTAGATGACGCTTATAATCTCGCGATTAGGGCTGAAAATCAGCTTGCAAAGAGTAACCGTTCAACACTTTTTCCTTCTGCAAACAGAAACAAGAATGTGTCAAGCATTGGGCAGTCGTCATCTAAACCAGAAAGCAACCCACCTGTTCAAAAAGCATCTACTTTGGACAAGGGAAAACTAACTGCTGGCATCCCAACACTCACTAGCAAACCTTTAAACCCATATGCACGACCCGTAACCGGAAAGTGTTTCAAGTGTGGGGTAGCTGGTCACCGTTCTAGTGATTGTAGGGCAACTGGAGGAAAGATTAATTTGACAACCAGGGAAGACGATTACGACGGAGAAGAACATGAGGAAAGAGTTGATGACGAGATTGAAACTGATATATGCCAACCAGCACATGATGATTTAGATGGCAACTTTTATGCTGATGGTGAATACTCAGCGAAGTTGTGTGTCATTCGTCGTATCATGTTAACTCCTAAACTAGTTGAGAAATCTCAGCGACATAACCTCTTTCGAACACGTTGTGTCATCCATCAAAAGGTCTTCAATGTTATTATCGATAGTGGTAGCACCGAAAATATAGTATCAAGGGACATTGTGCAACGATTGAAGCTACCTACTGAAAAGCATCCAAATCCGTACCGTATTGGATGGATCAAATCAGTTGGTGAAATAAAGGTTACTGAGCGATGCAAAATCCCCTTTGAAATTGGAAAATATAAGGACGAGGTCATGTGCGACATAGTTGACATGGATGCTTGCCATGTTCTTCTCGGGAGACCATGGGAGTACGATGTAAATGCGATTCACAAGGGTAAAGAGAACACTTACTCGTTTATTATAAATGGAGTTAAGAAGGTTCTAGTTCCCTTGATGGATAACAACAAATCAAAAGACTCTGAAGCAACACGGAATAATTTGATGATTTTGAACCATGGAGAATTCGAAGAAGAGATAAAGAGCTCACCTTACAGAATGATATACGCGGTTGTTGCAACAGGAATGATACAAGAAGGTGTTTCGAACAAGATCCCAGAAAAGTTGTTACCTTTGATGAAAGAATTTCAATCACTCATTCCTGATGAATTGCCATCAACTTTACCTCCTATGCGAAACATTCAACATCAAATTGATCTTGTTCCAGGAGCTAGTCTTCCTAACTTAGCACATTACAGAATGAGTCCGAAAGAGAATTTAATCTTACAGGAGCAAGTTGAAGACTTATTGAAGAAAGGCCTAATTCGGGAAAGTATGAGCCCTTGCGCTGTTCCAGCTTTATTAGTTCCAAAAAAAGATGGTAGTTGGCGAATGTGTGTTGATAGTCGAGCAATTAATAAGATCACTATTGCATATCGTTTCCCGATTCCACGCCTTGATGATATGCTTGACATGTTGGAGGGATCAAAGATATTTTCAAAGATTGATTTACGAAGTGGATATCACCAAATCCGTATTCGACCAGGTGATGAGTGGAAAACGGCGTTTAAGACTAAGGACGGTCTCTACGAGTGGTTGGTCATGCCTTTTGGACTATCAAATGCTCCAAGTACCTTTTCTCGTCTAATGAATCAGGTATTGAAGCCATTTATCGGTTCATTTGTTGTAGTTTATTTTGATGACATACTCATTTATAGCAAGTCTGAAAAAGAACATCTCACACACTTACGAGAAGTTCTCATCGCATTATCTCAAAATAAGCTGTATATCAACTTAAAGAAGTGCAATTTCTTGACCGATAAGTTGTTGTTCTTGGGTTTCGTTATCACTTCTCATGGGATTCAAGTTGATGAAGAGAAGGTTCGAACCATTAAAGAGTGGCCTACACCACAAAGTATTAGCGAAGTGCGAAGTTTCCATGGTCTTGCATCTTTTTATCGAAGGTTCATTAAGAACTTCAGCACTATAATGGCACCTATCACTCAATGTATGAAAAAAGGAAAGTTTCAATGGGGCAAAGAGGCGGATCAAAGTTTTGAAAGAGTTAAAGAAAAGCTAACAAGTGCACCACTTTTAGCTTTACCAAACTTTGATAAACTTTTTACTTTGGAATGTGATGCGTCTATTGTTGGAATTGGTGCCGTTTTATCACAAGAAGGAAAACCCATAGCCTTCTTTAGTGAAAAGCTTAGTGAAGCTCGACAAAAATGGTCAACGTACGAGTTAGAGTTCTATGCTATTTACCGATCAGTTCACCATTGGGAACAATACTTATTTCATCGTGAGTTTGTTCTCTATACTGATCACGAGGCATTGAAGTACTTCAATAGCCAACAGAAAATGAACAGAATGCATGGGAGATGGATTGCTTATCTTCAACGATTCTCTTTCGTTTTGAAGCATAAAGCAGGTGAACAAAATAAAGTTGCGGATGCATTAAGTCGACGGGCTGAATTGTTGGTGATTTTAAAGACGGAAATCATTGGGTTTGAACACTTGAAAGATTCGTATGCCCACGATGAAGATTTCAAGAAGGTTTGGGAAAATAAAATAGTACCTCCATTTTTACAACTTGATGGGTATTTATTTTATAACAATCGTTTGTGTATTCCACGTACTTCATTAAGAGAGCAATTGATCAGAGAGTTGCATGGGGGCGGTCTTGGAGGACATTTCGGTCGTGACAAGACTCTCGCTATTGTTGAAGAGCGTTATTATTGGCCACAGGTGAGGCGAGATGTGGGTAAGTTTGTTGCTAAGTGCCTTATATGTCAAACTGCTAAAGGTCATTCACAAAATACCGGGTTATACACACCGCTACCTATTCCCGAAGGGCCTTGGGAGGACATCTCAATGGATTTTGTGTTGGGTCTTCCTCGCACAACTAAGGGCTGTGATTCAGTGTTTGTAGTTGTAGATCGTTACTCCAAAATGGCACATTTCATTCCTTGCAAAAAGACGGATGATGCATCTAATGTGGCTTTATTATTCTTTCGTGAAATAGTATGTTTGCATGGAATCCCGTCTACAATCACGTCTGATCGTGACACCAAATTTCTTAGTCATTTTTGGAGGACACTTTGGCGTTTGTTTCAAACTGAGCTAAATTACAGTACGTCTTTCCACCCTCAAACGGATGGCCAGACTGAAGTTGTCAACAAAACGCTTGGAAACCTGATAAGATGTCTTTGTGGTGATCGTCCGAAACAGTGGGATCAATTTCTTGCACCTGCTGAATTCGCTTTCAATAATATGGTGAATAGATCGACAGGCAAAACACCATTCCAGATTGTTTACCAATGTCCACCAAAGCACGCTATTGATCTTATTCAGCTTCCTACTCTACCGGGTCATAGCATCGCGGCTCAAAACATGGCTGGAAGAATGGAGGCTATACAAGCTGAAGTTAAACAGAAGCTCGAGTCATCTACAACAAAATACAAAGAAAGTAGTGACACACATCGTCGGGTTAAGACATTTGCTGTTGGCGATCAGGTTATGGTTCATTTACGGAAAGAGAGGTTTATGGTAGGGACATATAATAAACTCAAGATGCGGAAAATAGGTCCTTGCAAAGTGGTTCAGAAAATCAATGATAATGCTTATGTCATTGATTTGCCAGAGCACCTCGCCATTTCTCGTACGTTCAATGTGGCAGACTTGTCCGAGTTTAAACCTGATATACCTTTGTATCCTGATGGCAACTCGAGGACGAGTTATTCCCAAGAAGGGGAGAATGATGCGGTGAAGGATGCTTGAAGCCCAAGTTATTATCTATCTGATGTTTGTTTTATTTAGGAAGTTATTGTTTGTGTTGGAGTCTGTTTTTATTATTTTTATCTGATAAGTTTATCAGATTAGGACTAGGACTGTCTAATCCTCATTCTATTAGGATTACTATTAAGTTTAGTAGAAATAGGGGTTATAAGTTAGGAAGTTATTATGTTCTTTTCCAGAGATTTGATATTAATAAAAAGAGTCGAGAATTGTTTTCTCAAACCCTCGGTCCAGTAAACCTTATTACTCCCTCCCAAAGTCTGACAATACTTAATTGTCTAAAACTTGTAGCATCACGCTACATCACGTATGCTTTCTAGAGAGGCCTATGTTTAGTCACGAACAATTGTATGTTAACTCAAAGTTCATTAGCTTGAAGAGAGTGGGGAGAAATTGAAGCATTATGGAAGATATATCCTCTACAAGGAAAATTAATTTTACTACCTTCTATATTCTTTTGACTTGAATAGAGTGAATCATATAGGAGACTTTATGCTCATGTGGACAACAAACGAAAAAGCACCTTCTTGAAGTTCATCCACTTTCAGTGTTTGTTTCATGGCGAAGCGAAGAATGATGTTTGTGACTTTGTTCAAAAACAAGGTTGGAAGATTAATGTTTATATAGTTTTGTGAAGAATATATAATGATCCAAGAAGGTGTAAAACAAATTAGTGGCGAAAGATTGTTGGAGCTAGGACAACCAAATAGTAGGAAAATGCAAAGCTTCAAATAAATATTTCAATTAATTATTATACTCCTTATTAACTTTTTATCTATAAAGATTGCTATATGTAAGTACAATGACAATATATGACTTAGATATAACTTTGCATCACATTGTTACGAGCTTTTATTAAATAGTTCTTCGCAATGCTAAACAACATATAAGGACGGACATAAGTAGGTTCTCCTAAACTCTATGACTTCACACAACAGTTGAACAAGCATTTCCCATTTGTATAAACGATTTAATGTATATGTTTTGAAATTTATGCTCAAGCTAAATGAGAACGTTTTTTTACAACCATCTTTGGAGTATTATTTGAAAGGTGGACAACAAAGTGTATAAAAATCCAACCCATAGGATCATAGTTTCAAGTAATTTCTATTCTCTGCAAGGAATTGCAATAATCTATGGAATAAAGTGTGCATTTACTAAACGAAAACAAAGAATGAAACTAGTTTAGCCGGAAAACATTCGATTTAAGTAACAATGATTGAAGGTAACAAAGATTGCATATTCGAGTATATTTGTTTTGGAAAACAAAACGCGTGTGAAACAAGACCTGTACATCATACTGTCCTAGCTATTATTATGTGTGAGATTGATATATTATCGGAAAAAAGACCCGTGCATCGCACGGGCCATGTTAGCTATGAAACAAGGGATTTCACAAACCGGACAATATGATCTCAAAACTCATCAATATTAACATACACTTATCTGATATTATAAAGTGATGAAAGAGCATTTACAAATCTTTTAATTAACTTTTCAATACATATTGAGAAATTGGGATTTACATCAAGGTGGTAGGCAAGCGGGCAACAAGCTGCGCCACCACCCCTTTCTGAATAGCAAACCCTATTCTACTGAAAACATAATCATGACCACTCGGGGCCGATATATTGCTGCGAACAATCTTACGAACCCGATCCAAGAAACGCACAGCTTCAGATGCTAAGGAACCAAAGGTGTCAAATGCAAAAGGAACAAACACGTGTTGATTCTCGGAGCAGGCTTTATCATGTTTGTCCACTTTCTTCATCTCAGCCTTCATAACAGCTTGCCCAGCCGCAAACCCATTACCCCGAAGATCCACAAGGGGGGACACACCAATGAGGTCCACACAAGCATGTTTCCCCCTCCCCATCCAAAAACCAAAACATCAACGGGCCACAGGGAGGACCTCCCCTCAGTAGGGTCTGTAAGGAAATTTACGGGAGCTTCCTTTTTCGCCGAAATCCCCGCCCTCCGAAGGACATCAAACAACACATCCCGCACCAAGTCGTGACGGTACTTAAACCCAGAGAGCTCTTTACAGTGCACCGCATGTTCCCCAAACTTGTCCAAGGCGACCTTATGACACACAGGGCATGGCTCGTCCACTGGGAACAACAAGATCATTAGACGATATTTAAGGATCGCCCTATATTCGATTAGAGACATGTGCTGCCCTAGCCCCTCAATGGGGATGACGGTAAGGAAATCCTGTGTTTGCGGTTGCTGCAGACATTCCATAACGGCCTTCTGTCGCGGGGACAAACCAAAGTCCATTACCAAATTCTGGGAGATTTTACAGTAAAGGGCACTCGCCAAAGTTTCCTGAGGTTTTGGGGGGCGGTGTCCTTACTAGTGAAACCGCCGAAATCAAAATCTGGGAGGGACGCATGCAAACGCCTGCCCATAATCAGGGTCAAGGCTAGAAACTCCGCTATTACGCAGGATATGATCCTGCAACTCCCATGATTGAACCCTGGAAGCAACAAAAGCATATGAGGAGACATCTTTGATAATGAATTATTTTTATACCATACCCATACCAAATGCTCTTATACGTAATAATGAATTATTCATTCTTTGATAATTCATTCATATTATATTGACCTACCACTACAAGATAAATGACATTTAGTGACTGATAAAAAGTGTCAGAAAAAGCTTAAATTCAGTCAGTAAAGGCATTTTGGTCTTCTCCTACTGAAAGAAAAAGTGACACTAGAGGAGCCATCACTAAAAGTCTTTTTTGACGCTTAATATCAGTCACAAGAGGTCTATTAGATTTTATGTCTTATTATTATGTGTCAATATAGGTCCCGAAACAAAAAATTAAAACAATTGTTAGTGACTGAATTATTCAGTCACAAAAAGTCTTGACCAATTTTTTTTCGTTTCTACAGCATTTTTCCCATTTCTACTGATGCTGTATTTGTTTACGAACTATATAAAACAAGTCGAAAACAACTCAAATTCATAAATTAAAAAAAAAATTGTAAATCATGAAGCATTAAAAAAGAAAGATGATGCTTGTGAAACTAACAAACAAGCCCTGACACACTAACTTTATTGCTATAAAAACACGAAAAATACACATGTTGTGGACAGCAGCCGCAACATGTATCGTATATTTATGTGATGACAGTTGGGGCAGAACGGCCTATGTATTCTTGCATCTTTGATAGTTTTAGAGCGACCTCCACCTGTGCCCAAACATAACCAAAAGTCAGTTATATTTTACAAAAAAGTAAATGAACTTTGTCAGACCCAGTCTCATAAAAAATAAATAATACTTATGCAAGTTTCTTGAAATATAAGTGCACGCTTTGTTAGAAAAGATGCACCAACTACTGATCTACAATTAGACCCTCGGATCACATTTTCATTGTGTATAAAGAATGAAAATAGAAATCTTAAGATACGATGATTTACCAGAGGAGCAAGTGCATCTTGGGAGTCTCTTCCGGTCTTGGATGAATCTTTTTCGTATTGCTCAATGTAAAGACAAATTGTGGCACCTTCTGACCCAGTTCCGGATAAACGGAAAACCTACAGAATACAGTAAATTTAGGAGAGTTTGACACTCCTAGTCACCAACTTATATAAAATCGTCATAGAACTTATTTAATCAATCAGCATACAAACAAAAGAATCAAACTCAAGATAAACTTCAACCGAAACCCTAAAAATTCATCCGTAATAATTTACTAGAAAATAAGCCAAACACTCACGTGTACATTCAAAATTAGGGCAAAATAATACTCGCAATCAACAAAACATTGAAGCAAAAATTAGGGCAAAATCATACATTCAAAATTGGGGCAAAATAAGCAGAAGACGAATGTGGTCGACGGCGGACAACGGGCGGCGATGGCAGATGGCGGACGGCAGGCGGCGAACGAATGTGAACTCCGAAAGTGTGAAATTTTAAGAGGGAAGAGTGAATGTGTGTTTTGATTAAATCATGGTGAATGTGTATAAATGAAGGGGGTTTTGAAATTTTAAGAAGAAGACTTGTGGATTTTTTGAAATGGGATATAATGTGCAGATGTATCTATTGATCTTTTTGTTTGAATTTTTTAATTACACGGGAAAGACTAAACTGATGTTTTATTGACTCTTTTACTATTCAGTCACAAAAAGTTTCAGACACTAAATGACATTTATCTTGTAGTGTACCCTTCTATATGCAACAAAAATGCATATAGGAATAAGTTCTTTTAGAGAACCATTTAGTCATGTTTTTTTAAAAAAAAACGTGTGTAAACAATCTATGTACTAAACTTGAGTTGATTAATATTGTTTACATGGTCTAAATATTATTGCACAGACTTTTATAACCTATAAGTTTAACTTTTAAAGGGCTAAATGTACGTGGTTGTAGACATGATTACATAACGATATTTTATATCATAGTGTTTGAAATTGTCGGTTTTATGTAGTTTCACAGTTTTATATTATGAATGCAATGCTCGACCATAAACGGATTGTATATTAATAGGTTTTGCTAAGCATCCTTAAAGACTATGTTTAAGAAATTTAAAACACACATGTAATTGTACATTTGGTTGGTTGAAAGTTTGTATATTTAAGGAGTGATTTTTTAGTAAAATACGAACAAATTATACATGTTTGAAAATATTAAGCATAACTATTAAAAATAATACTGTAGTATATAGTATATATGTGTATATTTATGGTAGCTTTGCTATATCGTAACGGCTAATAGTGATGTTTCATCGCTCATTTAGAAACTTAAAAAGTTGACAAGCCAACTAATGAGTTGTTGGCCATGCGTCACCACCCATTATTCTTGATTACGTTTTACCATTCTGCCCCTAGACATATCTAAAACAACTTGTATCTTTGGATTAAAAAAAAAAATGTTTATACCATAATATATTTTTATACAGGGCCTTTTCATTGATTTAGGTAATCCGGTGCGAAACTATATATGAGGCCCCGTAGATCATGAAAAAAGCTTGTCCACTTTCCTACGTCAAACAATCAAAATACATTTTAATGGAGATTTGATTGTTAAATAGTGTAGTTAGTAAGAATTTTTTAAACTTTGTGCAAATTAAAAGTAGACTTATAATTTGAGACAGGGGAGTATTGCACAAATTGTTCAATATCCATTTTAAGTTTTTCACTCTTTTTAATATGTATGGTGTGAGCATTTATTGGATCAAGTTTGATAGTATTTAAAAAGAATAATAAAAATTCAAAACACAATATACTCAAACATGTATAAATACTAATAAATATATACTAAATTGGAGGGCTTATTCTTAACAAATGGACTCCCACTTTATCCCTTAATAGGAACGAGGTAAACAAGGTACCGGTTTTGATCAAAATGCATAAGGTTCCTTTGGTTGCATATTCTGAGGATGGTTTGAGCTTGATTGCTACGCAAGTAGGGAAACCTATTATGTTAGATACTTTTACAAGCTCTATGTGTGTCGAGTCTTGGGGCCGTATTAGTTTTGCTCGTGTTTTAGTTGAATTAAGCGCGGATTCAGAATCAATTCCAAATGAAGAAGGTAATGGTTTTACTACTGCAATTATTAATATCGAATATGAATGGAAACGTCCTCATTGTGGTGAATGTAAAACTTTTGGACATGCTTTGATTGAATGCCCAAATCGTGTTAAGGAGGTTGTTCGTAGTAATACTAATGTGGTTGCAAAGGCTTCTGAAGCTTCTACCAATTTGGAAAAGACGACTGATGTTTCATTGAGGTAATGAATCGTAAGAGTAAGAGGAAGAATGTGTTTGATGATTGGGAAGATTGAAAAACTAATTATTGAAGGGAAAGTTACTCTTATAGATGATGATGGAAAACCTCTTAAAATGATAATGAAGTGTTTGATGATCACATTGGGACGTTGTATTCTGGAAGTGGAGGTAAGGAGCAGAGTCTTTATGAGCGGGTACAGGTGAAGGCAACAATTATGATGATGATGATGATTTTGGCCTCTCTCCTGCACAATTAAAGGCTCCTGTAATTTTAAGATTTTTGTCTTAACTAGATTGTTTTATATTTTTTTGCATAAAATTTATGATTTATCTTATTTTATGCTAGTTTTGGTTTGGTGGTCTTGTTGGTTGTAACTAGTTGTCATTTATGGCATATCATAAATGATTTAGTTGTTGTGTCAAACGATTGCTTGTGGTTAATGTGGTACTTCAGCCTTTATACGAACTTTCTTTCCGCCTTTATTTATTTATTTATTTTTTATAAGTGTTAAAATTTACGTCTGAAAAAATTACATATGATTTGTTATTTTAAAATTACATGCGATTTGTGCAATCACACATGATTTCTAATATACAAATCATAAAAGATTTATTCAAACTTGAAAGCAGTGTCCTTATTTCTAATTTTTCCCTTACAATATTGTTCAAAATAATAATAATAATAATAATAATAATAATAATAATAATAATAATAATAATAATAATAATAATAATAAAATAATAAAAGAAAAATAAATAAATAAATAAGAAAGAAAAAAATCTCATGCAATACCATGTTGTTAATGTTAATATTCCAAAGTCCAAACAACATACCAAACCCAAACTTTAAGGATACTTTTGGAACATCACATCACGTCTACAAACATGGTTCCAAACCTCAACTACATAATGTAAACCGGCAATTCCAGAAATTGGTACATTTTGGTCTCAACTATATTTTTTCTCAAATAATAAAACCACAATCATATATCGACACTTGGAGTCCTCCAACTACTACTTGTTTCTTTGATTAAACTTCAATTCTAAAGTCTTCTTCCCATTCATTCCATGTATTGCATCTCGATCTTATATTAAGTAGACAGAATTAGAAATTAGGATCAAATTCACCATTTTATAGCTACTTTTCACGTTCATTCTCAAGAACAATGTGGAAGGTTACCCCTTCAAAGTCTTTGATCATTAGGATCAATCTTGTTTTCTTATCTTGCTTTCTTGTTATTTATGCCACGCTCCTTCTTCGGCCATCCACCTCCATCTACCACGAAAGTGCATCGTCTTATGTACGTTGCTCACTTCGTGATTGCCATCACAAGGTAAGGTGAGCTGTTTGCATGCATGCCCGAAAACTTGTATTGCAAGTTTTCCGGCAGCCCATCTAAAATATTTTAGAATGTTATGTTCTTTACTCATTAGTTACATGTTGGTTGTTTTTGTTATTAGGTTGAAACTGGTCACAAAATGAAGGCGGTTTTGTTAGAAGATACAATAGAATTGAGTACTAATAATTCCAAGAAAATTGGTGGTAGGAAAATGGTGAAGAGAGAAAAGCCAAGTTTCTTAAATGGAAGTGGTTTTATGGGAAGAAGCATGAGGATGGGAATGGTAAATATGGAAGGAGAGGATTTAAGCGATTGGAAAGTGCTTGGTAAGACGATTCCTGTGACGTTTGAGAAGGTTTCAGATAACTTTGAATGGAAAGATTTGTTTCCCGAATGGATAGATGAAGAAGAAGAGATGCATGGAACAATATGTCCCGAGCTTCCTATGCCAGATTACAAGAAATATGGGTACATGGACATGGTCGTTGTTAATATACCATGCAAGTATCCTGCTGAAGGGTGGGCAAGAGATGTTTTTAGGCTACAATTGCATATGATAGCGGCAAATATGGCCGTACGGAGAGGGAGGAAGAGTTGGAATAGGAAGCCAAAGGTGGTGGTCTTGAGCAAGTGCCGGCCAATGGTTGAGATTTTTCGATGTGACGATTTGTTGATACATGAGGGTAAATGGTGGTATTATGAGCCTGATATGAAGAGATTGGAGCAAAAGGTTTATTTGCCCGTTGGCACTTGTAACTTGGCTTTACCTCTATGGGGAAAAGGTACATTTTTACTCATTTTATTAAAACCTAAAACCATGTTTATACCTTAATGTTTTACTTTTAGAGCTTGAATTCACATTAAATTTGCTTGTTATTGCCCTTTGTTACAACTATTATGGATATAAAAATTACCCTTTCTACAAGTTTATGAATCGGTTTTTAGAATAAGCAACGAGAATCATTTAGAAAGCATTAAAAATAAAGGATATGGTAGTAAGTTGGTGGTGGGAGGCACATCAGTTAGTTTAGAGTAGTTGAGAGTTTATGCAAAGGTAAACGATTTGACAATGTTTGGTTGCTAGTCAATTGCTTATAATGTGTCTCAGATTACAAAAAAGACATTGAAAACGAAAAGCTAGCTGTCGTCTTATATTTCTCTTTTCTTTTAGCCAAAAAATAATTTTTTTAACATGTCTATAGAACTATAGTCATGCCAAAATCAACCTGTGTTAATTTGTGTAAATATGTTATGTAAAATAGTTACTAGGTAAATAATAAAGTTCTAATGATGTATAATATGCTAATTGTATTATTTATTTTGAAAACTATGATATTGTTATATTTAATGTGAGAAAATAGGTGTTTGAAAATTTTGTGAAGTAAGATGTTTGTCTTAGTCACTGGAAAAATGAAAAATCATTCCATAGGCCGGTTCAAATGCTTTCAGTTATACCAAATAATTTGTGTTCATTGTGCAATGCCGTTAGAAACTAAACACAGGTTATTAAATAATAGCTTCACCGGGTTATTCAAAAGATTTAAACAGAAAAGAGTAAATTTCATTGTCATGTGTTTGCCACACTTTTAAAAAAAATCATTTGCCTTTTAGACTGCCCATGATTTTTTTTTTTGAACAGAGACTGCCCATGATTGAGTCCATGACAATTATCAAAAAAGTCAATTCTTAGGTAGTATGCCTCTTATCAATTTTGAGTCTTCATTCTTTTTCTCTTTGTTGCTAGTTCAGTTTCATCTAACAAACCAACAGAGTTGAATAATGATTTGACATGCACGCCATATATCTTACACAAAATTATATTTATATTTACTTTTTTTCTTTTTAATAGGAATTGATGAGGTATACGATGTGAAGAAGATACAAACAACAAACCCAAGAACTAAATCAACTAAACGAGAAGCCTACGCTACAGTCCTTCATTCATCCGAAACATATGTTTGTGGTGCCATCATGTTAGCTCAATCCCTCCTCAAAGCGGGAACAAACCGTGACCTCATTCTTCTCATAGACACGTCCATCTCAGTCGAGAAACGAGATGCCTTAGCTGCTGCGGGTTGGATAATCAGAATCATTGAACGTATTCGCAACCCAAGAGCTGAGAAATACTCATACAACGAGTACAACTATAGCAAGTTCCGCCTTTGGCAACTCACTGATTATGACAAGATCATTTTCATCGACGCTGACATCATTGTCCTTCGTAACCTAGACCCTATTTTTTCGTTCCCACAAATGTCGGCTGTTGGTAATGATAATTCCATATTTAATTCGGGTATTATGGTCATTGAGCCATCCAATTGTACGTTCATGCATTTCATGCAACAAACAAATGAGATTGTGTCGTATAATGGTGGTGATCAAGGGTTTCTGAACGAGATTTTCGTATACTGGCATAGATTACCAAGAAGAGTTAACTTTTTGAAGAACTTTTGGTCGAACACCACTGTCGAGTATAGCATGAAGAACCAATTATTTGGGGCCGATCCACCTAAGCTTTACGCTATACATTACTTGGGACTAAAGCCATGGGTGTGCTATAGGGATTATGATTGTAATTGGGACATAGGGGATCAAAGAGTGTACGCGAGTGATGTTGCACACAGGACATGGTGGAAGCTTCACGACACTATTGATGAAAGTTTAAAGAGTCATTGTAACTTAACGAAACAAAGGAGGATCGAGTTGAAATGGGACAGAATGCAGGCTAAGAAAATCGGGTTTGCTGACGAGCATTGGAAGATTAATGTTACAGATCCTAGACGCCGTGGTTGATATTGATTGAGTTTCTTGAAGAGTATTTCGTTAATCGTGTTGATTATCTGTTTTGATTTTGGTTTTCATGCACCTTTAAAGTATGATCTTGTAGTGATCGAATTCTTGATGTATATACTGAAAGATTTATGTTACAATAAATATTAGTAATTCATTCAAATTGGTAAATACTTCTTCGCTTATGTATTGTGAATCTTCATAGTTACAAACAAAATACAATAGACTAAAGAAAGAACAATCACATAAACACAATAATCATTTATTGTTTTCTTCAATTTAACTAGTTTATATCCTCTCAAAAGATTTAAAAAAAAAAGAAAAAAAAAAAAGAAAAAGTAGTTTACACAAGATACTGATTCGATCTAAACAATTTAGAATATATATGTCATGCGTATCACATTGTTGTATGTTAACAATTACGCAACTTGCAGACTTGCATTTTACCAAAAGTTTTTTATCATCTAATAGTTTTTTGATATATAGTTTCTTATAATTTTTCATATTGTTGGATGCAGGGGCTTTGAATCTGCCGAACATGAATGGGGCTATACTCAATGTTCGTCCGTTTAAATACCGAAAAATTAACGGAAGCAAACCCTTAAATAGAGCTTCTTCCTTTTCTTTTTTCTTTTATTTATTTATTTATCTTTTAAGTTAATTAAATTAATTAATTAATTAATTAATTATGGTTGTTTAAGTTCGTTCACTAGCTAGAAAATTAAACTCTTGCGTGCGTTTATTTCCGTTTCTCAAAACGAAGCAATTAATAGTCAAACTATACATAACGTTTTGTGTTAAATGTGTTCATTTGTATAAGCATAATTGTTTCCGTATGGTCCGTAAAGCTAGGATTTAGGGTTAAATCAAAGGTATGATATGAGATGATGATGATGATAATTATATGTTTGGTTTCTCGTGTTCAGTAAAAACTCTGAGATAAGAATGTTATCTTAAGCCGGGGTAACACTCACATACGATGGCTTAGTGTGTATATGTGTGAAATTTGGACGAGGTAGCTTGTGTTAGATTGGATCTTTCTCACCAATTGCACCGGCATTTATAAGGATGCATTTAGGGTTGTGTGCGACACGCGAAAGTGATCCAGCGGTCATGATTTATCTAATGGTCCTGAATGAACCACGTCGTGATTATGCAATGAAGGAGATAAGAATGACACATGTCGTGACAAAATTGACTTAGGCGGTTACCAGAATCTTTGGCAAGATCTGCATGTATTAATGAAATACTCACGTCACTACCTCTGCACGAATGAGGTAGTTACACATGGAATATGGTCATAACGATTTTGGGGATAAGATCCCACGCCTGTTCTTGCCCTGAAAGTTGATTTCCCAGGCAAGAGTGTTTGTGTTTGGTCGATGTTTGCCTGGGTCCCAGGCACGTGTGTTGGGCTTTGAGCCTTATGAAACGGCTATAGTTGTGTGGGCTTTAGCCTTTTGAGCTAAAACTCTTATACGCTATCAACAACTATCCTACTAAATAACTAAATTAACATAATCAAACATGAACAAACATATACTCGGATGTTCACATATGTTAATTATATTCATTCATTTACAACATGGTTTTTTTATATGCTAATGAAATGATTAATTTAGATTCAAGCATTAGTAGGAAGCTTAATTATTAGGATTATATTATTACAGGAAGACATGATAGGGTAAGATTGAAACATCAAGGAAGCTTAATTATATCTTAATCTAACTATGATTCAACCTGTTAAGTGTTTGGTGCACCTACCATGGATTCTAGAATCACTAAGATTTTGGTTTAAATAAGTATATTGGTATGTGTCTATATACTTACATTTTCAAAGAAGTAACAACTAACAACTAGACAAAGATAAAAATATTTAACTTTTGCGTGGGATCATATCTACGTGAATTGGACAGCTCCTCAGTGAAGCTAGTAGGGGTCGATTTGGAAGAAGTACCGAAGAACCGCTGGTGCTGCCTGCCAGTTAAATAAGCTGATCATGCAGAAAGTTAGCATAAATTATTGACGGTTCACTTATAATAGATCGATTGCTGACTTAAAAGAACTAGATTCTAAGATGTGTAAACCTGTGTTGCTAGGTGAAGATTTTAGGTCGTTACGACTTGGAAGATTCGAGGTCTTTGTAACACATAATTTCTTATGAAAATTATTTGGATAGCCCACTAGTTTATGACATATTTCAATGGTTTCCATGTTTAACTGCAATAGTTGCATATAAGGAAATGAAACTTCTGTAAGATATCTTCCATAATATCAATAATTAAACTATCAATTATTCATTTCATATTGGATAATTCCAGATGACGTTTCGATATTCAAATGTTCACTTACACAGTTTAATATAGTTGCATTTGTTTTTTAATCTTAAATATATTTTGATATAAATTCAAACACAATAATAATTGGAGTTAAAGTTTTATTTAAATAATTTATTTATTTAATACGTTTCAATGTGAAGTTTTAGGATTTGCATGCATGAAATGATTGTAATGATTGCTTTAAAGGTGGTACCTCTTAAAATTTTAAGACAAAATAATATATGTGCATTATATAGGAGTAAGATTTACAATTTCTCACCATTACCTTAGCATTAAGTTTTCCTTCACGTTTAAATTTTTATAAAATAAAACTTTGCACATGATACTGATTTAACCCCGTTGCAACTCCAAGGCATTGAAAGCCTAGCTTGTTCAGATTAATTCTCATGCGAGCCATTTCATGGATGTAATCCTACATTAGGCCCATGCCATTGAGACATGCAATTCAATTGAAAGGTAATGTTTTGAAAATCTTGATCAAATTATTTGAACTCTTAAAAAGAAATATAGGAGATGGAAAAGATACACTTTTTTGGTGATAAAGTTTGGTTGGGAGGTGAAACACTAGCAACATGGTAAGTCATGACTCTTTGCTCTAGAGAGGAATCCGGCCCATTGCCATATTATGGATCTATCTTTTGTCTTTGAGGAAGCCCGACCATATAATGGCCCCGGAAAAGCAAATAAAAGAACTAAGTTACGAAAAAAAGATACACGTTAATGCATTCTCAATGAGTCCAAAAGTTTCATTGTTTACGTATCGAAGAACTTTATTAAAAAAATATACAACTCTAGCACGCTCAACAGTTAAAGTTGGATGATAGAATGGACCAAATATTTTTTACATACCAAGGGACTAATCTCCACCATTCATCTTCTCTTCATCTTTATTTGATCTAATGGATGAGATTAATCCCAACAATTTAAAAAACCCACTTTCATCCAATTTTTCAAATATTAATATCTTTCAAACCGTTAATCGTTAAGCGAAAAAAAATATACCGTTACGACGAGCAGTTAATTATCTTTCTATAGATATGCAATGTGATATACTTTCGACAAAAAATTTTTTTTCGTTTTTTTCACGTTTTTTTTCGTGGCCGAAAAAATCACATATAATATATCATATATGATATTACATATCATATATGATATGCAATATCATATATGATATATCATATATGATATGTAATATCATATATGATATATCACATATGATATTTTTCGGCCACGAAAAAAAAGGTGAAAAAAACGAAAAATTTTTTTTGTCGAAAGTATACCACAATGCATATCTATAGAAAGATAATTAAATGCTCATCGCGATGGTATAATTATTTTCGCTTAACGATTAACGGTTTAAGAGATAATTAAATTATAAAAAATGGGTGAAATATTAAATGCTTTTAATCTCAACCATTGATTTCTTTTTAGATGGATGGTGGGGATGAGTCCCTTGGTATGTGAGGAATGTTTGGTTTTTTAAATAACTCAACTCATTATTAAGGGCAAACAATAAAAATACTTGATCTGTTAAAACTTATTACTGATATCTTTTATATAATAAAACAAAACACCAAGTTAGGACTTTCGTATAAAATCGTTTTGTTAATATACTACACAAGTAGAAGATAAATACAAAAAATATAGATAAGATACAACTAACAATAGGATTAAACTTTTTAAATTATTATCCTTAACAATAAACAAATATAATTAAAAATCATAAATCAAACAAAACAAAGATTAAATTATTTGTTTTTTAATAAATAAAAATATATCATTCAAAAAATTTTTAAAATAAAACACGCGCGTGCGCGGGCGTTATAACTAGTTGTCATTCTACAATATCTTACTTGTTTATTGAGAATAATTTTGTCGTTTCATAAGAATTCATCTATTTATTATTTATTTCCAAAAAATAAATAAATAAATAAATAAATAAATAAATAAATAAATCCCTATAAAAAGCAAATATGTACAATCTGAAGGATATGTTTAGACCCAAAACACATAGGTATAAATAACGAGCTTGTGATTCTCGTGTTTCTAGCAAGCAACACGTTTTGGCGAATACTTCTATTTATTTTGTAGCGATGGGTTCAAACTCCAGGATTAGTCACACACAAGGTTGGCTACCATGGTTACTCAAAAACGTATACCGGATATCCAACGGTGGAAAAAAAAATAAAAAAAAATAAAAAATAAAGAAAAAAGAAAAAAGAAAAAAAAAAACAGTTATAAACAATTATACGAAGATATAAAACACACCAGAACTCATACAACCATCTACCCCTTTATCGTTATATCACAACATCACACAGTTGCGTAATCATCCTATGATTTTGAGTTCTGTACAAGTTACAAAAGAAAGAAATAAATGACTAGCAAGTTTACACAAACCACTCCAAACACATAAACCCTAACTTGAGAGAAAAAAGTCACAAATACACACACACACACTTGATAATGAATAAACTAAGAGATAAAGTCCTTTTATAACCTTGAAACCAAATCCGTCGGCCATCTTTCTACCGTCCAGGTTTGGTACTAATCTTCAAACTTTATTCACCTTCAGTCCCTGAATCCTGCACAACTTACAAACACAAAACAAAACTCTTTTTGCCTTTTATAAAAAACTTTTACCTTTTATTACATCTGACCACTGTACCTGTTATAAATCCTAATAGCTTATCTTTAATACCCTCATAAGCTATTATGTATAAAAATCAACAAGACCAATTAAGTTGATCTAGAAAGTTTTTATGATCTTGTAATGGTAAACCTTTTGAAAAAATATATGCGACATTATCCTCAAACTTTACCTTAACCGGTTTAATAACATCAGCTGCAATATTTTCTCGTAAAAAGGACAAGTCTATTTCAAAATGTCTCATCCTTGCATGAAAAACTAGATTTCCACTATCTGCATGCCATAACTATTATCACACTGCATAGATACAGGAAGTGTAACTTTTACCTTGAATTCAGCTTACATCTTTGGATCCAGAGTATCTCACAAGCCCCATTACTCATGGCTTTGTATTCTGCTTCACCCGATGATCTGGCGAAAACTAACTGTTTCTTACTTTTCCAAGAAACAAGACTGTTTCCTATAAACACTACATGGCATGTAACAGACTTTTTGGTAACCTTACTCTTTGCTCAATTTAAATTTAGTTTCTTACATCTACTGGAAATCCAAGTGTTTAATATCGCTAAAAATGAGATCTTTTCTTGGGCTCTTCAAGGAGAAAGTCATCTCATTCTTAAACTTCCAAAGAGCCCAAATAGTCGTCTGAACCATGATATCTAGAAACCTTGTGTGTTTGGCAGCAATCAAAGCCTGGTCCGCCAAATGTATCACATCAGAGAGGTTGTTGTGATGTAAGTTTGGAATTTTCCACCATCTGAAGACGTCTTTCCAAATATCCACAACAATCTTGCGATGGACAAACACGTGTTAATGGAATCTAAATCCATGTCTCTTAGGTTGAGGTTTGTTCTTGTAGGAAGTCTCGAGTTCATTACTCTCCAAATTGATGTTTACCTTCGAAGGAATTGAGTTGTTCCATCTAGTCGGCTGTGATGTCGACGGGTGTGACAAAGAGGTGATGTGTGATAAACTGACTTGAGCGTATTTCAAGTGTAACTCCAAAGGAGAATACATAAACTGACTTGAGCAATGTACAACATAAGCAACATTAAATCTGGTTAAAGCTAAATAGATTAAATTACCAACCAACTTATTGTAATTGTTTATACCAGCAAGTGGTTTATCAACCACAACCTTTTTTTCCCCTTATTATCCCGTGTTTCAGTAGGAGTAATACAAGGGTTACAAGCTAACATACCAAACTCATCAAGTAATTATATAATTCTAAGAAACTTTCTTTGAGTTAAGCATATATAAATCGTTATTTATATCAAGTAACTAAGTAACTTTGTTAGCCTGAAAACTAACGACTTCTACGAGATTTGCACTAGTTCAATAGTTAGTCTATTCGCAGGTACTAGTTATGTAATTATGACATAGTATGGCATGTATATATATACTAGCTATATAAATCCCTCTAGACTCTCCTAGAGAGGTGAAGCTTACATTTGTATTGTGTGTGTTATACATTTTCTCTCTAAAAAAACACACACATCTTTCCCTTTCTCTTTCTAGTTTCTCTTTCTAACCTTACCATGTCTAACTTATACTTTGAGCTTTCCCGACTACCCGAATCCACAAAATCAACTAGTATTTTGATCCTAACAACAACAATTATAATTTTAAAACTTTTATCCAAACATCTCTAAATAAATAAATTTCACATTTTCCATTGTTAAAAACCACTGAGCTGCTCTACATTTAATCATTACACGTTAAGGAATCACAAACTAAATGATGATTTGTTTAGGTTGTGTATGCAATAGTAAAACATGTTACATTTCACAAACAAAATCCTCATCATCAAAGTCCATACTACCACCTCCAACAAATTGTCCATCTTGTTTTTCATCAATTACACCTTTTCTTGCTTCTTGGATTATTGATATTATTTCTTCTATATTTTGCAATGGTTTATTCACTTTCTCGATTTCTATACTAGACTCCTTGTCTTCTGTAAATTCATCCGGCATATTCTTCAGGAACCATGGATGCTTTTCTATCTCCAGAATCGTAATTCTCTGCTTAAATTACAAAATGTTAGTTACTAGTAGTGGCAACTTCATTTATAAGCACGTGAGTTAATTTTGGTTATTGTGATCTTAAATGGATCAGGTAAGCTAAAATAAACTACAACAGGTCAAATTTGCTGTTAGTCGTTAGAAAAGTATCTAACTAGAGCCGGTAAATTACACCCAAAACCCAATATTCGGGTGGTTTCCGACACAAAAGAGAAAATTATCGGCAAATTAGGCTCGACTTCTATGTTAATTTGGTAGCTTTGTTCTGAAAAGAGAAAAGTGGAACTAGAATAGCGAGAGAAATTTGCTCTATTGAAATGACGTAACGATTTTCTTTGCTAATTCTCTTCTCTTCAATTCCACTTTCTCAAGTTTGTTTTTCTTTCTTGCAATTCGTTAAATGTAACATTTCCAAATGAAAAAAAAAGTAAAGTGATAGTTCTTTCTTAACATTTACGGAGTAGTTGTTTTAAATGAGTATCTATATGCTATTTAGGGCAAAGAACTTTTTTCCTGCATTTTAACTTGAGCATATTCTAACCCGAGTCATTTGATCGACCTGGTTTAGCCTTTATTTTCCCATGATCATTTACCCAGACTCGCATGACACGCCCATTTTACCTCCTCCAAAGTCTATTAATTCATTGTTCCAATTCGGATAATAAAAGTTTAATATAATAATTATTTTTTAATATCATTCATCATGCATATTAGTTTAAAAGATTTACGAAACAAAACAAACGCAATTACCCCAAAAATGGGGCATTTGCATATACATTAATTAAGCCCTAACCATTCAACCGATGCGAGCCTTGTTAGCCTATAATTCATTAAGATCAAATGTATTTATGTTCACTGATTTATGTTAAGACAATAGTTAATAGTTTATGTACTATGTAATAGTTTGTGTCAAATTGTGCACTGCATATGGGTAAAAATGTTAACCCATGCAGTCTAGTTAAGTTAGTAAACTTTGGTTAGATGGCAGTTATTCTGTTGACAGTTATACCCAAAAAGTCACAATGATTGGGGCAACTAATAACTGTCACATTGATGTCGTTTAGAAACCTATAAATAGTAGGATTGCAGTCATTTGTAATATACCTTTTATATCTATTCAAGTTACATATTTGCTGCACAAAACATTGTCAATATTACTACTCAATTTACATACACAGTTTCTTGTTTACTTCAATACAATGAAGCACGTTTTGAAACAGAGATGGAATGGCAAAAACC
>LBNU01000900.1:12903-25562 GCA_014162995.1 Artemisia annua | reverse complement strand
TCTACAAATGATCAACTCACAAGCCATTTAATTCGCCATTTCGTTCTATTAACTGCAAACAAGAAGTTCTACAAGATATGCCTCATACGTACAACAAATGTTTACCATAATTATTTCATTAATTTTATATTATAAAATGCATTTATTTAATACGGTGGCGCGCATTGAAAGCTTACGTCCAAAAAATACAATAATAGTGGTTGTGATAGCAGTCATAGTCTAATTCATTATCTGGACTGAGGTTCGGGTTATGAAATGACTATGTGCCTCACATTTTTTTCATAAAAATCCTCAACGAATGGCAATAAAAATTGCCCCACTAAGCGCCCGCTTTCTATATTTTAGAATAGCAGGTATAAACAATTAAAAGTAAGCGAATACCGCAAAATTCCAAATAAGTACACTATCCATGTGATAATTATTGATACTGTAATCATATATCTTATAAAGCATTTAGGCCTTCTAAAAGAAGAAATATTTAAATTAAGCTATTACAAAGTTCTTTAAGCTAGAAGTACCAACTATTAAACACTTTTCTAACATTAAATACAATACAAGTTCTAAGCTAAAACCTACAACTAATTATATCTCTCTAAACATTAAATACTAATCTTTAAATTAGAAATACTTAAATATATTCAGCATACAAGTTCTAGCTAAATAATTTTCTATATATTATAGTTTCTTCAAGTTTTATATATTATATTATTCTGAGTCAAGTTAGTGTTCATTAATGAGCCCTATTGCTATTTGACCTTAATGGCCCCAAAAATAAAATATAGTCTTGTTTATTTTATTGTTATATCCAATGGTCCATAATGCTTATTGTTATTCTCAAGTTAACTTTTGGAGAGAATTCCCTAACCTTATTTATTTAATTAAAATACATCGTCTAACATTAAATAAAGGGTACTATTATGTACACCAAAAAGTAACTTTGAAGCTTTGATAAATGTGATACTCTTTTCTCGTATTCAATGAGAGAGAAATAGTTAATACAGTAATTCAAATATGAGACCATTACTGCAACTCATGATAAAAAGTTTTTTATTATAAATTATGTATGGGCTCATAGGTTATGTCTATTCATCATATTCTTTGGAACAAGTTAGGGTTTAGGCTATTACCCTTATAAATAGATCCATGTGTAACCTCCAGTATTATTCATTCAATAATAATTCACTCTTCTCTTTACTCTTGTTCATTACTTTTACAATACGTTATCAGCACGATCTTTGCTCTAAGCAAAAAGAGGTAAAAGAAAAAAATTAATATATATATATATATATATATATATATATATATATATATATATATGTATATATATATATTTTTCATTCGGCAGGTCCTTATTCTTCTTTGATTTATTTGTCTTCGTATAACCTTTCAAATGATATATTAATAATATATTAATAAAAGCAATAAAAGCAACTATTTTATTGTTCAAAAACAAGTAATCCTTATATCTTTTATATAATAAAACAAAACCCCTATTGGGAATTTTTCATTTCAAAAAAATTGGAACCATACCTTATTTAGTAATAATTTTATTTAAAAAAAAAAAGATTATTTTCTTATTAAGTAACATTTTATATTTATCCATACCACAAGTAGAAGATAAATACAAAAAATATAGATAAGATATTTAAAAAAAAAAAGATTATTTTCTTATTAGGTAACATTTTATATTTATCCACAACACAAGTAGAAGATAAATACAAAAAATATAGATAAGATGCAATTAGCAATATAATTAAAATTTTTAAATAATTATTTTAAAAAATTACAAAAAAACTCGCGCGTGCGCGGGCATTATAACTAGTTGTTTAATATATTACAGTATATATACTCATATGTCATATCATAGACAATTCTCTCTTCTCTTTAATATATTGTTTGTAGTACGTACCATTCATCTATGTTTGTTTTTTTTTCCTTTACTCTGTATACGTCTTAATATAATATAAGTATGAGTCGTATGACCATCTCATAAATGTTAGTTACAATAAATTCAATAACATATTACAGTATATATGTACTAAAAGTTTTTTTTTTTATTTGTTTATTGCTCATCCTAGATCAGTAAGATTAGTAATTTATGTAATTATTGATCTCTATTGTAATTTACAAGAACAATTCATGTTCTATAGTAATTACATAAAGAGAATTGCAATTTTTTTTTTTTACTTTCATGTTCATCAATTGATATTCTTTTATAGTTATGAAGAACAATAAATGTTCTTTTGTGACTACAAAAAGAAAATAAAAATAATGCAACATCATGTATGAAAAAAAAAATATAACCTCAAGTTCTAAATGTCTTCAAAGTCTATATGTTCTTCAAGAATCAAAAAAAAAAAAAAAAAAAAAAAAAAAAAAAAAAAAAACCTAGTTATACTGAAAAATATATCAACTCAAGTAATGGAAGAAAAAAAAGTAGAACCTCAAGTCTATATGTTTTTAAAAAGATCAATATCAAACCTGTTAATGACTTTAAAGTTCTTACATTTCATATACTCGTTTCTTAACTAGTACGTATAAAATACATAATGTCATGCATGTGTGCGTCTTTTTTATGTTTTCACCAAATAACATTATACGTTAATAGACTAGTGTATATAACGATTTGTTTAGTTATTGTTACTACATGATATTACTAAAAATATATTGAATATACCTGAGATAAAAAATCTTATAGGAATAATTATTATATGATTTCTAAGACTTATTAGTTAAAAAAAAGTCAACTCAAACTCGATATCGATTTGCTGTCTGAATCTGGAAAAACATCTCCCTGACTCTGTATGTGACATTTACAGCAAAAAATTTGGACACGATCAAACTGAAACGCTGCCACAAGCACGTCCAAACGCCAATATTCCTGCGTCATCCTCTTCAATGAGACCTAAAAAAGAATATCTAACGGAAAGACCGTAGTATGGCAGTTAAAAGAAATTTGACACAAAACAATAATCCCTAAACTCGCAGACGATGACCTCAGTTGCAAAAATTTTTAAAAGTGCACGATACATCCAATTTTAGCATCACATTAAATACATTGCGAGAAGTAGACGAGACATGCTTAAGAGAAAACTTTCTACTTGCAGCTTCAAATAGCTTTAACAACCAATGGAAAGTGTTCAAAAAGATGCTTTAACCCGATAGCCAGTATGTTACCATCTTAATGGAAAGTGAAGCATACGTGGTATTGTTATGTACAAGCTAAATGTACGTTTTTATAATTTGCTTTTAACAAATAGATAAATAGAAGGAAACAAAAATAAAAATAATATAATATAATAATAAAACATAAAGAAAAGAATTCTCAATACGAACATCATTTTCACATGTGTATATAGGTATGTGTGTGTGTTGATATATATTAATAATATATATATATATATATATATTTATATATATATATATATATATTATATATAAATATAATATGGAAAACAATAGCTCATACAATAGCAATTGCACATTTCTTTAAAAAAGTACAGAGGGAAAAATATGCAGGACTTACGCAGGAACTGAACGTAACATATTAAAACTTTTTAAGAAAGTAGCCATGCTACATTAAGTAGCTATTTAATATATAAATATATATTATAATATATAAATATATTAATATTACCTATAGTGGTGACACTGATACTTAAAGTGTTAACTCTGTGTCACATTGGTGTCTTTAAGGAGCGTTTTGGTTGGGAAAATTGAAATTTTGTATTTTATATTCTGAATATTTAATTTTTGAGGTATATTAAAATATCTTCGCATGTATTGGTTGACAGAAATTAAAATATTTAATTTTATTTAATATATTTCAATTATATTCTTTTTTATAATTATAAAAATATTTTTAATGATATTTTAGAACTATAGTACACCACCATGCATTTTATAACAGAACGTTTATAACAAAAAAAGTGTTAAACATGAAGTTTAAAATATATTTGTAAATAGTATGAGTTATCAATACAACATTATGGCAAATTTATATCATGGATTATATAAGATAAGTAAATTAGTAGATAAAAGACAGATATATAAATTTTTATATTGAACATATTATAAACAAGTGCTAATAAACAAAAATTTCTCAAATATTCTTTAATAACTAGCGTTTTATGAAACACATTAGATAAGAAATATTAGAATCTGGTATAATATATGATAAGAAAAAAAATCTATCTAAGCACGTATACTGATAATATCTTTTCTATAGAATAGTCTTTGTATTCAACACAAAATGCATATATTTGAGGAGATATTAACTTATCAGATAGTGCTATAGGAATTTTCCTACTAGATATGTGGTATCTCTAAACGACCGAATAAACGGAACATCAGTATTTAAAAATGATAATTGTTTTAGGGACAGAAAACCAAAAATAAAAATAGCATGGGCCCTTGTAATTTAAATACAATAAATATTAGTATGTGTGACTCGCAGCGATTTGGGATAATGATAACTAGAAAGCAAATATAGAAGACAAGTAAATGATTAGTATAATTAATGATTAGTATAATTATGTTGGTGTATTTAGACTAACCCTAAATAAAATACAAACACTATTAATGTGGTCAAAATATTTAATGTGTTCAATTAATTAACTGGATAATAAATACAATTAATGCAGTTATTAAAACTCCTTACATAAAAAATACAAATTATCAAGCATATTGTACAATCATCTTAAACACAATTATTCCTGCATTAAATGTTACTAATACAAATAACAAATCACATTATGCAAATATTCAGGCCCGAACGGGCAACGGGCAAAATGGGCTCGAGCCTGAAGGGGCACGGGCCAAACGGGCTCGAGCCCGAACGGGCACGGGCCAACGAGCTCGAGCCCGAACGGTTTACAACTCCTGGCTATCACTTTAGCCTTTTGATGTCGTTAACATTTATTTTAGGGTACCCGCCGCTGCAACGCGAGAGTACCCTACTGGTACAAATATAACTCAACACGTAGTAACTTGTATTTTTGTAGTGGTTTAACTGAATGTATATGATTTGTCAATGTTCAGTAATCTATGCTTACAAAAATGTTTCATGACATAGAGAAAAGTTGAACTTTTGAGTTACAACAACACATATTCAATCCATATTCCAACAAACAAGTCCCTTTTGTTTACCAGTAATCACGACATGAGCATTCACCATGTTTGAAATGGTGATATATCTTCGAATCTCCAACGATAATTTCTCTGTGACAAGTCATAGAAATTTTTTTCATAACTTCATGACAATCTTCACATATTCGCACGTTTTTTCTAACAAAAACAGGATTGCTGATAGAAATAGAGATCAACCCAAAGCAAACCGCAAGCCTCACACTATGCCAATCCGTCGACTTTGACCTTTTTCTCAAAACGTCAACTGGCTTGAATTTTGACAAATTAGGATTCTTTAATACGACATCTAAAACTTCATAGATTAGATTACTATGTTCATGGGACTTATCTTCATTTGTAAACCTAAAGGTTTTACCTTTAACGTCGACCAAAGTGAAAGCAACTGTTTTTGTCAAGCCTCGACTTTCCATTAAAGATTTGACCTGCTTAACTTCTTCCCATCTCCCGATTTCAGCATACAAGTTTGCCAGAAGAACGTACAACCCCGTGTTATCATGTTCCAATGCCAAAATCTGGTTAGCAGCGAATTCAGCAAGTTCAAGATCCTTGTGCCGTCGACTTGCAGCAAGCAAAGATCCCCATATCCGAGAAGTTGGTTCAAGGGGCATTTCAGTAATAAACTGTTTTGCTTTATTGAGTTCACCAACACGTCCAAGAAGATCAAGCATACAACCGTAATGCTCTATCCACGGATCAATCCCGTATTTACTTTTCATATCAGTGAAGTATTTCCATCCTTCTTCCACCATGCCTGAAATGCTACACGATGATAACACCGAGACAAAAGTGCTTGCATTAGGCTTTATACCTGTTTTCTTCATCTCCAAGAACAGATTAATTGAAGCTTCACCATATCCATGAATGGCATATGCCATGATAATCGTATTCCACGAAATAACATCCTTCAAGAAAATACTATCAAAAAGATTCCGAGCAGAGACAAGATCCCCACATTTTGAATACATATACGTCAGTGAATTGAGGGCAAAAACATTTGAACAAAATCCCGATTTAACGACATACCCATGAATCTGCTTCCCCTCTTTTAGCAGGCTTATCTCGGAATATACTGGTAGTATGCTAGTAATTGTCATAGCATCTGGTTTAAAACCGTCATTCCAAATATCCCAAAAGTACTTTAATGCATCTCTATATTGACCGTTTTGTACAAGGGCAGAAATCACAGCATTACGTGATATCAAATTTTTTAGATGCCTTCGATTAAAAACTAGTTCCGCCAATCTGGGCTGCCCACACTTTCCATACATTTCAATTAGAGCGGTGTCTAGTTCAGCATGGGCTAAAAACCCCATTCTTATCGCATAACCATGGATAGTTTGACCCTTCAACACGGATCCTATCTGTGAACAAGATGGAAGCAAGTTTATAAGTGATACATAGTCAGGGCTGACACCACTTTCTTGCATCTTTCTCAAGCAAGAAAATGATTCAAGGGGTTGACCGTTTAGTCCATACCCACGAATCATTGCATTCCAAGTTGCAATGTGTATGCAAGAATTCATGTTGAAAACCCTCTCAGCATAAAACATTTCACCACATTTCGTATACATGTCGATTAGTGATGTCTGGACCATTTCGTTGCACTCAAATTCTTTCTTGATTACAAGCGCATGAATTTCCTTCCCATTTAATAAAGAACACACAAAAGAAGAGGCACGGAGAGCGCTCAAAATCGTGAACCTGTCAGGTTGAATATTGCATCCGTACATTTTCTGAAAACACTTGAGAGAACTCAATCCATCACTAACCAAAATATACCCATTGATCATGGAATTCCACGACACCAAATCTCTTACCGTCATCTCATCAAAAACCTTTTCCGCTAATTCAATATATCCAAATTTGGCATACATTAAAATAAGCGAATTGGCTATATGCAAATCCATATCCAACCCAACCTTAAACAGCATAGCATGAACCATCCGGCCCACAACAACGTTCAAACTCCCACCACATGCCTTGATCACAAAAGGATACGTAAACTTATCAGCTCGAATCCCTTCATTACACATCCGGTAAAACATACCTATCGCTTCATCAAAAAATCCATTATTCGTTAACACCCTTATTACAAAATTCCACACAAAACTACTAGTATTTCTTTTAGTCATTTCATCGAACAGTTGGAGTGCATTTTCAACAGTCCCACTTTCGACATATGAAACCATATCCTCCAACTGACGCAGTAATCTTTTTGATGTAACTGATTGGTTTTTAATTTTTCTAACATACTTAACTGGGTCATACTGGTTATTAAATTCTGAATGTTTTTTCGTTGCTTTACGTTGTGGTCTATCGTTAATTTTAAACTTGAAAGATGAATTAACTGATAATATAAATGCCATCTTTTATAAATAAAGTTTAAAATGAAATGTTGGTTTTAGCTTTTAAGGTTTAAAATTTTCATTATAGTTAAGGCGGGAATGATGAAAAAACAGTTAATTTAGTTGGATAATTTAAGGTATTAGTGATAAGAAAGTATTCAAATAACCCCCTTTATTTTAACTGTATTGCAAAAACAGTCCCCCTATGGTTTAAGTACTGTTAATTCGTTCAAATATTTCATGTTTTATGTAACTACGACGAACACATGAGCAAAACGACGGTGAACTTAAGGTTTGGGTGTAACCTCTAATGCAACACTTACGAGTTCAATTTGTTGTCATTGCGAGAAAAAAAAAGTATATGTGTTATAAACGAAAAATGATAAAAGTTAGAGGATCAAATAATATTTAAACTATTAATTTTGTGGTTGATTATTTAATCATTATTAAAGGGTATTTTGGCTATATCATTTTTAAAAGGTTTAAGTTTAATAGATTTTATCGGAGCTTTATAAGTAGTTTAGATGTAAAAATCTACTTAAATAGACCCCTTAATTCCTTAAAGCCTTAGGGCCCTGTTTGGTTTGTGAAGATAGGGTGGGGGTGTGGTAAAAGATAAAAATCACTTGTTTGGTTAAGGTTTTATGATTTGGGTTGGGGATAGTAATCTAAATATTGAAGGGTTTAGGGCCCGTTTATTTTGAGGGTTTAGATGTGAAAGAATTAAATGATAGAAAAGGAAATTGTTTGTTTCGGGGTAACCTAGATACAAGTTTTTAGGGTTTAGGGCCGTTTGTTTTGAGACTTATGTTTTGCAAGGGCTTTTCCTAACTCGCGTTTTGTCTAACATAGTGCCACCACCGTCACCCCTAATTTCATCAATCTCCATTGACGGCCTGGTATGTGCAAATTATTGTACGATCAATTATAATATGTACAGATTTTTACTCGAAATTTATGTTAAATTACTGAATATGAGTGATTCTAAATATAAATTAACAAATTAAAGTATGCTCAACATATATTTTTAACCGCCAACGTAAGTCTACAGTCTAGCGATTAATTTAATGAATCAATGGCCATTTTCTGTTGGGTCACTGAATTCCCAAACTTCCTTAAACTAGGATTTGAACATAAAATAACCTAAATGTTTGTCAACCTTAAACATAATTAAGTCACTGAATGAACAGTCATTCAGTGAGTCATCTTCAAGATGCTCAGGACGAACCTAAGAAGAAAGGTTCTCCATTCAGTGAGGCGGAACTCAGTGAATGATACCTGAGCCAAAGAAGGAGGTGATGGATTCAGTGAGTGATGACAATAACTCACTGAATCCCAAAAGCTCCTCACTGAACAACTAAAGACTGAAGACATGAAGACTGAAGTAAAGGCGGGATTAGGCGGGATAAGTTTGAATAGATAAGGGGCGGTCCTTATCATGCAAAGGTCAACTTACCCTGAATGGATAAAAGACCAAGAGTGTGTCAACACTGATGCATGGAAAGCAGGCTTGTCTTTTACTACTTATAGTCATATGTAACAAAGACAAAATGCCTATGCATTTTGTCCATTGTAGACTTATGTCATCATTGTCTTTTAGGTAAAGGTTGTGTAATACTTACGTATAAATAGAATCATAAACGAGGAATAAAAGTCAAGTTTGTGCAATTAATGCTTAGACATTCTGATAAGGAGAAATTTGTTACGCTTTTAAGGAGTCATTTAAGCCCTAAATCGTGATATTATGATCAAATATTGCCTCAAATTGTTTCTTTTGTCATTTTAGGTACTTTGGACAAGAATTATGGAAAATGGTATATTTTGGACGTTTTTGGAGCAAAAAGTGAAGAAAACAACAAAGTCATGAAACCAAGCTGAAAATTGTACCTGATGGCGTCAGAAATCACTACTAGAAGCTGTCACTTGAAGACACAAGAGGTGGATTTATGTTTGTACCAGACGTCCCAATGAAGAAGTCATGGATTAACTCCTGACGGCGTCAGTGTTACAAGATGTAGGCCGTCACGTGTAATGCTAAAGAGAGACGACCCAGAGGAATTTATAAGGTGACGACGTCAAAAGTGGATCTAGGTGATCCGAGAACCCTAACACGGTGATCTGACGGCGTCAGGATCTATAACCTGACGCCGTCAGCCTTGTAACTCTATATATATTTTTGCAATTTTCATTCATTAGTGTGGAACTTTTAAGGTGGAACTTTTGTGCAACAAACCCTAGCCGAATTTTACAGCTTTTGTAAGAGTTTCAACCTCTTCTTTCATTCATGNGAATTTTGTGGAAGAACCTATTGAGATCGTTGATCGGGAGATCAAGCGTTTGAAACGTAGTAGAATTCCGCTTGTTAAAGTTCGTTGGAACTCGCGTCATGAATCGGAATTCACGTGGGAGCGTGAAGAAAAATTCTTGAGGAAGTATCCTCATCTCTTTACGCCATCGATATCGGGAAATTCCAAGTGAAACCCGGGACGGGTTTCTTCTGAGGCTGGGAGGCTGTGACAACTGGTGAATTTGGGTGACTTTTAAAAACTTCCGCATTACTATTTTTATAAACCCGAGTCTTGAAGTAAAATGATTTTGAGGAATTTGAATTAGAAAGTTGAATATATAACAAACGTTTATCGTTTTGAGTAATAATTAGGCTATTTGAGTACTTCGCGTTAGGCACTATTTGACTTTGGCACTAGAAATCCTAATGAAACGTATTTTTGGACAAGTAACGATTGAGAATCTTTTGACATAAAAATTCACTTAGTTTACCCGAGTCGTAAAAATATGTTTTTAATTGGGTCTATTATTTAAAAGAACTTTTGGAAATATATTGGGGAATTTATTGTAAAACACGTGGTGTGTACTTAAAAACGAATTTGGTGGCTACCGGCTAGACTTATGAACTCAAAAATATGTTTTGGGGTAAGTTTGAGAAAAATAAAAGTTTTGGGCTCCCTAGTTCAACTAAACTCTAAAACTAACAACTAAGGGGACCATTTTTGCCAATTGCTCAAACTTATAACCACATAAACACCCCTAATTCATTTTATAACAAAAACAAAACCCTATTCCCTTCTCCTTCTTCTTCTTGCGCCGGCCACACACACAACACACACACACACTCATTTTCTTGATAATCCAAGTTCAAAAACATAATCCCCATCCATTTCCAATCATTCCTATATAATTTTTATACATCAAAACGACCCAAAACCCTAAAACCTATTTAAATTCGTGGGGGTTGTGATTGTTTTCATCACTTTTGTTGTTGAAATCTTGTTTGGTTTGAAGAAAAGGTAAAGTGGTAAGTATTTCTTGAAGGTTTGACTTTGTTACAAGTCAAACCCACGAATTCTTGTAAAGTTTGGGTAAAACTAAGTGGGTTTTGATGTTTTAATACGTTTTGGTTAATAAAAACATAAGAGAAACAAGTTTGGTATCGATTAGAAGTGATTTGGATTCAGATTTGTGGTCAAATCGTGGGCCCATGACCCATTATTGTTTTTGGTGTTTTGACCCATTTTGATGATATTGGTTGTTGTAGTATGTTCCTAGCATGATTTGGTAATGATTTGGTATTGTTTGGAACAAGATTGGTAAGTTTAGGGAGTGTTTGGTTGTGAAGTCGAGCACCTAAGGCCCTAGGCCGAAGGTTTTGGCTCGCTACCCAAGGTAGCTGTGGCCTAGTGGGCACGGGTTAGTCCTTGTGGTCATTTTGTGGTTGTTTACTTGGTACGTGTATGATTTAGTAGCTCGTTTTGGCGCGTTATGCGAATTTGTGACGAATATGGTAATATGTAGAATTGTGTCAGGATATACACTTGAAAGTGGTAAAATGGCTAAGTTGTTGGAAAACATTGGTAAAACGTGGAATATTGTGACTAGTATGCTTGTGGTATATGTTTATGTGTATTACGTGAATTATGTGAAACATTGAGGTAAATGGGTCTAATACGTATATTTGGTAACGAAAAATATAGTTTTATGTGAAAACGAGTATTTTGTGGTTATGAGTATTATTTTGGTGAAATACGTGACTAAGTGTATATATTCACTTGTAACTAACATTTGTTTCCTTGTGTTTCGATCGAATTTCCGGAGTTATAAGGTTGGATACTTTTAGTGGAACGGAGATAGGATTAGAACGAGTGTCGTAGACGACCTCGAATTGTTTGGTGTTTGGAGTATTATTGGACATCGGGACTTATATATTTTGTGTGATTATTGTTTGTGCATGTTGAGGTCATCTTGACTTTTTAGTCTTGATTGACTTTTACGATGCCGATTTCATTTGGACATTGGACTTTGAGTAGTTATGTGGACGAGAGGTCATGACTCGGACACGTGGACTTGAATATGTAATAATTCGTTAGAAATCGTTTATTTCAACGAACTTAATTATTAAGTAAGTTTGGAAGTGTACGTATATATATATAATTGCTAGCACATATATATGTATGTACATATACTAACTTACATAATAAATAAGTGATGTAATAAACGAATAATAATAATAACGCAACGGTAACTATTAATCGTTAGAAATTAATATTTATCGACGCCTTATTAAAGCATAACTAACGAATAAGAACCATAAACGATGAAGGAAATATTTGGACGTACGGACCATAACGGAACCCGAAAACAAATAATTCTTTCGGCATGGACTATTAAATATTCGAGTACATTATATAACTAGTTTCAAACCGACGTTATCGAGTAATATGTGATTTGACCCATTGTAGTAAAGTTTCGGATTGAGTTAACGTTAATAAGTCGTGTAGTATTATCGTTGGACTTATTGGGCTGACGAGTCCAATAAGGGCCCAATAGTAATATTATACAACTAAATTGACGAGAAGTCCATCCTATGACTTGTACGTACGTGATATAACTTGGTGAATACATAAGTAATACGTGAATGGTTTGACTTATCAAGTTGACGGATTTGATAAGCCATTGACCCTTCATGAGACGACTTATTTATTTTATGAAGGCATATCATTTGACCTTGACCACTATGTGCTATATGTCTTAGTATGTGCGTTATACGTGGTTATATGCTATGTGGACTTATTAATTGTTTTGAGCCGTATGAGATTGTTATGGATAGTATATTTGGCTTATAGCCAACGAGTCGAGACTTTGTCTCTAGAA
>LBNU01000898.1:2874-15586 GCA_014162995.1 Artemisia annua | reverse complement strand
GATGGTTTCTGCTGATGACATGGTTCCTGCGGAAGATTTATTTCTGCGGATATAGTTATTCCGTGATTTATTATTAGTTTGTTAGGATATGCATGAGCTATTTTAGGTAGTGATATGCATTGATATTTTTATTTATTATTGTATTAGGGTTCCTTGTCTATAAAAGGAACAGTAGGCTTTATTATTATACACGCTTCTTCCAAACGCTTCACCAAGAAAACACCTTTAGTGTGTGTAATCTAGATCCATAGAGGATCATTATCATTATTAGTGAAAAACCTTGTTCATAACTTTGATTGTGTTCTTATTATTCCGCTGTGCATGATCAATCATTGTTATCCTAGATCGAGCTAAAACGATTTTCTACAGAACGTTAAATGCAACCCAACAAAATTATACAATAACAGAAAAAGAACTAATGACTGTTGTATTTGCATTTGATAAATTTAGATCATATCTCGTTCTATCTAAAACAACTGTTTTCACAGATCACTCAGCCTTAAAATACCTATTTAAAAAACTAGACGCCAAACCTCGTCTCATACGATGGGTTTTGCTCTTACAAAGAATTTGATATTGAAATAAAAGATAAAAAAAAGGTGCTGATAATGTTGCAGCAGATCACCTATCTAGAATTGAGAAACAAGATGGTGATGATGAAGAATTTGAAATAAACGATTACTTTCCAGAAGAAATTCTAATGAAAATAAATTCTGACAAAGAACCTTGCTTTGCTGACTTTGCAAATTATTTGGTTGGAAAAATACTACCTAAAAACATGACATACCAACAAAAGAAAAAATTCTTTTCCGATCTTAAAAACTTTCTTTGGGAAGAGCCACATCTTTTTAAGATGTCTTGATGGGATCATAAGAAGATGTGTGGCAGGACCTGAAACCCGATCAATTCTAGATGCATGTCATCATGGACCAACTGGAGGACATTATGGACCATCCGTCACGGCCAGAAAAGTCCTAGAATCTGGTTTCTATTGGCCAACAATATTCAAAGAATCTCAAACCTTAGTACAACTTTGCGATGCATGTCAAAAAATTGGAAATATATCAAAACGTGATGAAATGCCTTTAAAATATATACAAGTATGTGAGATATTTGACATATGGGGTATAGATTTGATGGGTCCTTTTCCAAAATCCCATAAGTTCGAATATATACTGGTAGCTATTGATTATGTCTAAAAATGGGCAGAAGCCCAAGCTCTTTAAACTAATGATGCAAAAGTCGTTATAACATTTCTTAAAAAACTCTTTTGTCGTTTTGGAGTCCCAAAAGCTTTAATCAGCGACAGAGGAACACATTTTTGTAATCAAATGATGGAAAAAGCAATGAAGAAGTATGGTGTAAACCATCGTTTTTCTACCTCATATCATCCTCAAACTAGTTGTCAAGTGGAAAACACAAACAGAGCCTTAAAAAGAATCCTTGAAAAAACTGTAAAAGACAATCCTGCTATATGGTCTAAAAAATTGGATGACGCTCTGTGGGCTTTTCGCACAGCATACAAAACACCTACGGGAACAACGCCCTATAAATTAATATATGGAAAAGCTTGTCATTTGCCGCTAGAAATTGAACATCGTGCGTATTGGGCACTTAAAAATTTTAATACCGACTTGATAGCCGCTGGAGAAAAACGTATGTTTCAATTACATGAGTTAGACGAATTCCGTTTACATGCTTATGAAAATTCTATACTATANCAACGCCCTATAAATTAATATATGGAAAAGCTTGTCATTTGCCGCTAGAAATTGAACATCGTGCGTATTGGGCACTTAAAAATTTTAATACCGACTTGATAGCCGCTGGAGAAAAACGTATGTTTCAATTACATGAGTTAGACGAATTCCGTTTACATGCTTATGAAAATTCTATACTATACAAAGAAAGTACAAAAATCTGGCATGATCGAAAACTAAAAATCCGTAAAGAATTCAACAAAGGAGACAAAGTACGATTATTTCATTTAAAATATAAATTCAAACAACCGAAATTAAAATCCTGTTGGCTTGGACCATACATGGTAAACACCAATATCCATCCGGATATGTGGAATTATATGGAAAAGATGATAAAACTTTTATTGTAAATGGCCACAGACTTAAGCTATATCATGAAGAAGAAAGTTACAATGATCGAAGGGCGGAACTCACTCCCTTCTTCCCTAAAACTTAAAACCTTACACCCTTGTGAGTCTAGCTTAAGACTCCTTAAAAACAAGGGCTTCTCGGGAGGCAACCCGTGATTTTTCTTTCAAATATTTTTTTTAAGTGTGGAGGTGTTATAGCATTATTTGGTTAACAAAAAAAAATCCAAAAATATTTTTGTGTTTGTTTATTTTTGCAGGTTTTATATGGATGCTTGCTGACAAGTCTATTACATCATCTTCCTTAGCCCCGGGAAGTTTCGATCTTTTCTCTCGATTATCCTATTTTTATTATTTTCAGTCTTTCAGATTAAGGACAATGCTCATCTTAAATGTGGAGGGAGGACAATGCTCATCTTAAGTGTGGAGGGAGGACAAATAGGTTAAGTCGAGCATATTCCACATTATTGCTTGCTTTATTTTTCAAAAAATTTTAGGTTCTATATTAGAAATTTGATAAAAATGCAAGGCATATCAATACATATCTAGCACAAGTACAAATCCCATTAAATTGTGAGAATATTCTTAGCCTTTATATGAAGTGTATAGCATTTTTGCACTTCCTGTTTCATGATATATGAGTGTGCCGGTAATTCATTTTAACTCTAGAACTTGTGCATGTATATCGTTTACTAAATCGCAGTGAGGTTAATTTTTAGACAAATATAGATGATAAAAAGGCAAAATATTCACCAAAATCAACCCTTATCCTTATTCCATATCCCAAAATAATCAGCCGGAAATAAAATCTATCGAAGCATTTTTTCTATTATCCTTCTATTTGCTAGCCACTAGTAGTATAAAAAAAATGATGAATAAAGGCAAGAAAAATATATATGCCTAGAAAAAAAAGGAAAAAATAAAGTGAAAAGTGATGTTGGCAAGCGATAGTATGGTTTAGTGAATCAATATGGCTGTTATATCTCTCAAACACAAACACCCAAGTTATCCCAGAAACAAAATAAGCCTTATTTGTTGAGAAGATTTTTCTTTCATTAAAACACCCATTTGTTTAGCAAGAGTTAAAATAGCCTCATTTGTTTTACTATTAATATCAAGAACATAAGCCAAAACATCATCATTTGATTTATTACTAGCACTTGAAACTTGAGTTTTGCTCCTAGAAGTCCTAACTCTAGCTTTATTTTCGATTATTGTGAAAGCTTCTTGAGTATTTCGAGTTAACAAGTTTCCACCCGCAGCAGAATTGAGTGAATCTTGATCAGCATGACACAACCCATTATAGAAAGTATCGATTTGATGCAAGGGTGAGAAACCATGATTAGGACATTTTTCCAACAACTCCTTAAATCTATCACAAGCTTCACTGAACGATTCATCAAAAGCTTGTTGGAAACGGAAGATTTGAGTTCGGAGATTAGAAGTTTTAGAAGGAGGATAGAAATGATTCACGAACTTGGAAGCTAAATCTCCCCAAGTGTGAATTGAGTTCGGTGGTTCCTTTTCCAGCCAAGTCCGGGCTGCCCCCTTGAGGGAAAAAGGAAACAATTTCAACTTAACAACATCATACGGAACTTGATTAATCTTTATTGTTTCAGCAATGTCGGTGAAGTTCCTTATGTGTGCATAACGATCTTCGTGCTCAAAACCGTGAAATGAGATACTCGTGATGATATTGAGTAACCCGTGATTAATCTCAAATTGATTTGCTTGAATATCGGTTATCACGATGGCCCTCCTCACACCATTGAATGGTGATTGGAGTTGTTCCTCCATCGGACGCAAATCATAAAACGGTTGGGGTCCCACCGGAGGGATCCCGTTTTGTTGAGCACCACCCATCGGCGGGGGTCCCATTTGTTGATCGTTATTGTTCATATCCTCAACGGTTGAGAAATGAACACGATTCGTGTGTCGTATAACCCTTTCGGGATTTGAAAATGGTGAAAGTAATTCGTTCGATGAAGAACGAGTGTTCATACACCAAAAAGAAATCAAAAGTTAAAAAGAAAAATAAATTTAAGAAAAGAAAATGTTTTTGGTTTTTATATTTAAGAAAACTTTAAAATCACAATATTTTTTGTTTTTCTTTTGTTTTGTTATTTTTGTGATCGATTCGTTACCCGAAATCGTTTCCTTTAAATCTACGCACAACAAGGGTGTCGGTTGTAGAATTAAAGTAATCTGAAAACGAATAATTTCACGATCTCTTTTTGCGTTCGAAGTTATTTGGTTTACAACACTCTGTAGAGGTAGAGTGAGGATGATTTATTATATTTTTGGTATTTTGCAAACACTTTAGTAAAAGTGTTTAATATTTTTGATTTTTACTTTTTATATAAGAAAATAAAAGGAAGGTTTTTTTTCAAAACAACGATTTTTCAAAAACGAAAACCAAAATTCACTTCAACCTTTCCCGGCAGCGGCGCCAAAAATTGGTGTGTCTGAAAACCAATATATATCATATAAAGTCCAAAGTATTGCACACGAATAAGCAAAACCCGGGTCGTGGTCCGTGTGAAGGTGAATGGAATCGTGGTCAACGATTCGTGAAATCGTGTCGTGAAAAAGTGTAAAGTGAATATTTTGAATTTTACAACTAATAATATGATAAAACAAGCAAAAACAAGTAATCATGCAAAAGGTACAAACACATAAAGCACAAATGACAAAAACGTAAACGCGATCTAAAAAAACGTCTACTTAACAAATTAAAATGTTAATTCTAAGCTAGACGAAACCTACGGGCTCAAATGAAATTTTTAAAACTTTAAAATGATGAAAGAAAATTATTTGAAAAAGAAAACTATTTATTTTGCTTTTTATTTATTTAATATGAATTAAAATCTATTTATGTATTTTTATTTAATAAAAGAAAATTAAACTAATTATAAAATGAAAGATATTGTAGAAACTAAAACTGTGGTCAAAATAGTTTCTTGGATCGTTTTGGCTCTTAGACGAGGTCTAATATTAACTATATCTAGGAACACATAATAACGAAAGCGGAATATTCAATCAATGAATTAACGTTATCATGAACAAGGTTTTTCATTATCATTATCTTCTCTAACGATTACAAACTAATTAACATGTTCTACCTTGATCAAGTAGAACATGTTATCTAAACTAAAACACTAATAAACCCTAGGCGTCCATTGTAGGAACTCGACGCCTAGACACACACACACACCTTTTCAGTCGACTACATTATGTAGTTGTGCACCCATAAAACTAATGACCTATGTCTTCTTTATATACTAGAGGATTAGGGTTTACAAGAAAGACAATTATAATATAATTAGGAAACTAAATATTCTTCTAGAATCTTCCAAATCCTCCATCTTTTTGTAGTTTCCCTTCTTGTCACTTCAAGCCCTTCATGTTTCATTCTTCTTGTTTTGTATTATCAAATCAATAAATATAATTCCCAACAATCTTCCCCTATTTGATGGCAACAAAACAACTACATTCTTGTACGAACTTCCCTAGACGAAGTAGAGAAATTGAGATAATTAAATCTCACCATGAATGAAACAATCTTTGTCTTCCTTTTAAGCTATGCTATGCCACTCCAAGATTTCTTCCCCTTTTTGTTATCAACAAATAGAGAACAAATGTAAACAGTAGAAACTTCCCCTTGAATGGTGCATGTAGATGGTTGAACATTTAATCAATAAGCTTCCCCTGAAACCAATATGTTTACCATCTCTTGAATCTTCAATTCTGTAGACTCCTTGTAATGATTACTGATGAAGAAAACCAAATATAACGAACTTGATGAAGAAGTAGAACAACCCAAACTTGTGTCTTATGTCTTGTACTTAGTATGTGACTCCAAACTCATACCAGAGCAACAATAGTATAAGTAGACCTCAACCTCTTGACAAAATCCTCATCCTATGTGAGACACTGAGCACAATAACGTAACTCCTTTAAGTGATAGCCAATGTGTGCATAGAGCATCATAAGAAAAATCACACTCTTTGGCTAGATTTATCAAGTCTTTGTCACATCTTTAACGCACAAACAAGTTATCTCCAAAGTGTCTCAAACTTTGAGATATGATAAGAACACTCATCTAAGAAACTCCACTTCACCTTCAAATATGTGATAAACAATCTTCTTCGTAATCAAATAATACCTGGATAGGTGGGCAGTTCCTATCGGTGGAGGGTCACTTTAGCTTGTTGTACCGGAGTGGTTCCCTTTCTTTCTCTTCTTTTTTTTTCCTTCGACGAATTTCAGCTATGACCAATGGAACTAAGCCAAGATCGTCAGTTCAAATAAACCAAATAACGAGCCTTTTAAACCTTAAAGAACATAAACTTCTTCCTGTGTGTGTGAATCAAATAACCATGTGTGTGTAAAACCATCTCTCATCAATCATATGTACTTCCCCTCACTGCTCGTAAATCATGATCACCAATAAAACTTGTAGCAGTTCTTTGAACTAACGCAACAGTACTTTCAACGAACGGGCAGTACTTTCAATAAACGAGCAGTACTTTAAACGCAACAGTACCTTGTTCTTTAGTCGAGCAGTACCATGGAGATAGCAGCAGAACCAAGCAGCAGTTTACTAGCAGTACTTTGAAAGATGAACAAGCAGTACGTTGGAGTAGAATCAGCACTTTAATAAAATATATAATCCATGCAAACCCATGTAAAACCAATCACTGATCCATGATTGAATCGTGAAAACCAATCACGATACACCTTCATACATACTGACCCACATGCTGCTCTTCCACATCAGTACCTTCATAAATCTCTGTCCCAAGACTTGAACTTTGTCGCCAAGTAACCTTTTAAAATCAATCGTAGTTCCAAAGCTGCTTTTGTTCCTCGACAGTAAAACTTCTTCAAAACAATTTCAACGCTAATAAACCTTGAATAATCCCTAGATATCACGAGCCCCAGGCTCTGATACCACATGTAGAAACTAAAACCGTGGTCAAAATAGTTTCTTGGATCGTTTTGGCTCTTAGACGAGGTCTAATATTAACTATATCTAGGAACACATAATAACGAAAGCGGAATATTCAATCAATGAATTAACGTTATCATGAACAAGGTTGTTGGGAATAAAGCTAACAGTTACCACTAATAAGCTTGTGGAAGACACTGTTGAAGAATGCACTAGCAGTGGAAACACATTACCACTGCTAGTACATATTATTACCACTGCTGTTAGGATAACTGTAATGTATTCGTATATAGATAAATATAGAAAAGATCTTGTGTATATTCTATTATGATAGCTTTATATTTATCTTGTAAAGGACTCCTTGGGCTATAAAAGAAGGTCCTAGGTCATTGTTCTAGGTACGTATCAACCCTAGAAAGCTTCAAGGTGTAACCCTAGTGATAAGCAAGATCACTCGTATTATTATCAATAATATTGAAGCTTTGTGTTAAACTTACAACTGTTCTTACTTACATTACATCATACAATTCATATTCCAAGTATTGTTAAGTATATTCCGCGTG
Source organism: Artemisia annua (assembly GCA_014162995.1). Taxonomy (NCBI): domain Eukaryota; kingdom Viridiplantae; phylum Streptophyta; class Magnoliopsida; order Asterales; family Asteraceae; genus Artemisia; species Artemisia annua. The sequence continues at coordinate 7,965 of LBNU01000898.1, read as the reverse complement.
CTTAATAATATAACTCAAAGTATCACTCTAACACAAGGTGTGTGTTTAGATCCTACAAGTGGTATCAGAGCCAGGTTTCTGATACTTTGATTTAGAAGATCCAAGGAATTAAGCTTAACCAATTCACTCAGATCCATGGAGATGGAAAACAACCAGTCCAACTCTGCTCCAAGACTTCCTAAGCTCAAACTCAATGAGTTTGAGATGTGGAGGATAATGATTGAGCAATACTTTCTCATTCAAGATTATGCTTTGTGGGAGATCATCTTAACTGGTGACTCTTTCAAACCTACTCAGAAGACTGAGAAAGTTGGTGACAAAGAAGTAACCACAGTTTCTGCACCTTCTACTAGTGATGAAAGAACACAAAAGAAGAATGATATGAAGGCCAGAAGTTTACTTCTAATGACTCTTACTAAAGACCAGATCATTGCTTTCAGTAAATTCAAGACTGCAAAAGAGTTGTTTGAAGAGATCTGTTCTGTGTTTGGTGGCAATGATGCTACTAAGAAGACTGATTAGTTCGTTTTTCAAGCGGTGAAGCTTATAAACTCGGATCGTTGTCCCAACGAGGGTTGAACTGATCTCGTCACTCAAGATCGTGAGATATGTGTAGTGAATAGGTTTAAAAGATGATTTTGGTTTAACTATACTACAACGACAAATTAAAATGCAATTAAGGTAAAGAAAAGTGATAAAGTGACATGAAATAAGTAAACAAGTAAAGCTGCATGTAAAAAAGCGAATAAAGAAAGCGGTGACTAAAGTGCGATAAGAAATGAGAACGGTAAATGAATTTAAAAGACAATGTGTTTGCAAAGCGATGCGAGTAAGTTCATTAAGCTTGAGGTAAAGGTTTGTGACGAGTTATTTTTCTTTCTCGAGATTAGTTGTCAATTAATCTTTTGAAGAGCTAATAACTCAAGACGAGTGAATTAATCGTCCAAAGGTTTTTGTCTTTGAATAATCAAATCACACGTCTAAGTAATCGTTCGATTATTTATCACAAACGTTTAACGCTCTTACTTAACTCACAAATTCGAATCACTAAGCGAACACGTTTAAAAACTACTCACGACTCATTTTAAATAAAGTTAAGCGACAAAGAAATTAAAAGACTTGTAAACATTAAAACGTAAAGTAAGTTTAAGACTAAAAACAAAAAGAGACAAGACTTAAATAAGAACCGACACTAAAAAGATTTTAAGAAAATTCGACAGCATAACGTTTAGATTTGAGAAAAAGAAAACCTCACTCGATAAACGATGAGGTGAATAAAAGCCTAGCTCGGCTTGAAATAAAAATGAAACAAGAAAAGAAAAGATCAAGTCCAAACTCGCTATTTCTTTCAACCCATACTCGCTATTAATTAAATATCATACTCGCTAGTTATTATTTGTCCATACTCGCTAATAGAATCACCCCATACTCACTAGGTGTTTCCACCATACTCGCTAGAAATGATCTCCCCTACCTTACTCGCTAGAAACCACCCCATATTCGCTAGTAAATTCATCCTACTCGCTAACATTCTGCTCCTACTCGCTAACAAGGTTTAGATGTATTTCATATTAGCAAATTCTAAGTCAAACATGTCAAGCTCCTTTTGACTTTTATAAATGAACAATTACGTATTGAAACTAATAAGGATTTAAAAAGATTGAAATTAATAAAGTTAAATGTAAAACAAAAGTAAAAAAGGTAAATAAGCTTAAATAAGCTAAAGAAGCCGCGACACAAGTTACAAGCCCTAGATTTTTAAAATTAATAAAACTAAATAAAAACTTAAATCTAAACTAAAACTAATAAAAGCTTTTAAAGAAAAACAAGTTTTAAAGATTAAATAAGCTAGAGAATAAGCAAATAAGCCACGAAAAGAACAAATAAGCCCTAGCCCTTGAGCTTATTCATTCGACTCCTATGTAAAACCATGAAAAGGTGACAAGAAAAGTTTATAAAAGCTTTAAAGAAAGATTAAGAACATGTAAATAAGCTCAAAGATTAAAAGACTTGTTAAAGAAAGATTATTAAGAACACAAATAAGCTAGAAATAAGATGTGAAATAAGCTTGAATTAAAGTTGAAAATTACACTAAAGCATAAAATAAGCTAAACTACACATACCTTACACCTACTCCTAATCCTAATCTAATCTAATGCTTACAAATGAAGCCATCCAAAGATATTTATCTAGCTAGGGGGTTTGCAAGTTTGCTTACGTGTACGCTTTGCCCCCTAGACTTTTACAAGTCATGAAAATAACATATGAACTACATTACAAAGCTACTAAACGTCTTAAATATTAAATGTAACTCTTGTAACTTCGAGGCTTCGTGTTGACGTTTATTTCAAAGTCTTCAAAGATGTAAAAACGTTCACTTGCTCAATTTTGGAAAGCTTCTTCTTATAAGTCTCTTTCAATCTTTGATTAAGCGTTTCTTTCATCTTTTTGAGCTTTTAAGAAATAACTTTGTCGTCTTGGGCTTTTCTTAAGTAAATTTCATCTTTGATTTGGCTTTTTGACACTTTTCCACATCTCGTGCTCGTTTTAGGCTTTTTGGTTGATTTTCATGTTGTTTTTGCAATATCCTTTCCTGCACGATCACAAACACAAAAACACGATATCCTTGGCGTTTAACGTTAGTTTTTGGTCTTTTAGAGTCTGAAAATGGTGAATAAAAGGTATGTGAATAAGCACATACCAAAATCCCCCAGACTAAGGTATTGCGTGTCCTCACGCAATGTAATCACATCACGCCTTAAAGATAAATAATTTCACACCTCTCCTTACTAACTTTGAAAAGTAGCAAAACGTTCAAAGGAGATACAAAATCATTTATTCCCTAAAACGCCCCGGTTTTCCATTTTTTTACTATGTACATCATATATTACACTACTTTAGCTTATGATGGTGTGCTTGACTTTCTTATAAACCGATTTAGATTTCCCTTACACTTATCTTTTGCAAAATACCTTTACATGTAGTTAAGACGATGTTAAAAACAAAATAAAGCATTTTCACAAGTTAGTTTTTGAAGCATGAATCAATAACAAGAAAAAAAACATACATACAGAAACAAATAAAATCAAACAAACAAATAAATAAACACAAAGCAAATAAAGCTTGGGTTGCCTCCCAAGAAGCGCTTTTCTTTATTAACGAGTCTTGTAGCTAGACTCAATGATCGTTGTGTTTTGGTGTGTGCAAAAACAATTTATCAAAAATATCAACAAACGTGAGGTCAATGTTATCGTGAGACAACAAGACGTGGAGAAATACAAGTAAACCTTTTAGGAAAAAGATTACCTCGTAAACTCGTGAAAGTGATATTTGTGAGACCGGGAAGTGATTTCCCGGGTCGTGTCCCAACGAGGAGTGAATGAAAAGCTTCGTGAAAGATCGAGATTAAAGACTTGTATGAGGTTGAGAAAGGTTATTTGGTATTGTTTGTACGTTAAAATAACGGAAATGAAATTAACAAACGTAAATGAAAATAAAACAACCTAAATGGGAAAATGAACAAATGAATACTAGGAAAATCCTAAAAACTACCTAAAAGACTACGGGAAACATGATTAGGTATCGGGAAGTCCTAAAATGTAAACTAGATTTAAAAACGCAAAAATTATTTAAAATAAACGCGAGTGTGCAAATTAAAATGTGAAATTAAAGCTACGTTAATCCTACGGGCCTAAAAATAATTTTCTAACGAACCTAAAGATAAAAGAAAGAAGAAAAAAAAGGAAAATTAATTTTTCGATAAAAACTCTAATTTCTACAATTTAAAAACTAATTTAATTCTAATTTACACAAATTGAATTTTAATAAATACTAAAACGTTCCAAAAAAAATCTGAAATTTTTTATAAAAACTCCTAATACTACCAGGAAACTATGAAAAATGTGAAAAGTAGAAAAAAACTTGTTAATAAGCTGTGAATAAGCTACCACAGTTAATAAGCTAAAAGAGTGAAGGCTACTATAAAAATTAATTTGGCAAGATGAATCATGAGAAGACCCTAGGGCAAGATGGTAGCGTGTGTTGTGTTGTGGACGGGGGGAAGCTAGAGGTCAGGGGTTCGACCCTTGGCTTCTACCTTTTTATGAAAGTTTTTTTTTTATTATTATTTTTTTTTTCATGTTGCTTCTTTTCTTCACTGCTTCTAGACACAACCATAAAAACAAAACTCAAATCCAAACTTATAACTCTCTGAAAACAGAATTCTTACAAACAAAAAAAACTTAAACAAATTTCATCCTAGCCCATTATTTAAAACAGATTCAAGTTATGTATTTATTTTTTTAAAGATTTTATTTTCTATTCAATGCAAATGAGCTCAAGTAAGCTGTAAAAATCACGAGAGCTGAATAGCAACAAAGATGATAATAACAACAAAAATGAGGAGCATAAACAATGACAATTACATAAACAACAACAAGATCCAATAAGAACAACAACACAAGAACAATAGCAGCAGCAACCTAAAAATAAGCCCAAAGAAAGCCTCAAAACAAGCACTTAAATAAGGTAAATTTTGAACTGTTAAGGGGGCAAAAACTACGCCACCTAGCTGAGATTATGAAATCATCAAAAGCCCCATCACAAACTTCTAATTTCTACCCTAGTTGAGGCTGAGATCAGGTCATAAAAAAAAATACCAAAGCTGCAAGCAGTGGGTGAAAATGGGTACAAGATGGCAATTTTTGACCAACAAGTCCTATATACCAGAAATGCAAGAGAGGCAACAACCTAGTGAACTAATCCAAGGCGAAAACTACAACTGCAAAAGGCTTAAACTAAGTTCTATTCAATCTACTAGACATGGCAGTTTTTAAAAAAATTCTTATTAACTAAAATCCCACAAATCTATATGAAACTAATAAAGTTAATTTTTAAACTACTTTTATCATGTTCAAGATGTAAGTTTGAAAGAAATTGATAAGATAAGCTTAATTAACAACAGAAGAGCTATAGCAAGCAATAAAGAGTAAACTTGGCAAAGATTAAAGGAAAGCTTGAAACTTTTCTAAAACTGAAAGTAGATTACAAAACTTAAAGAGCAACTAAACTTAAAGCTAAAGCTAAAAAAAA
>LBNU01000897.1:132533-146759 GCA_014162995.1 Artemisia annua | reverse complement strand
TATTGGGTGATAACAGTAACCGATCCCTAACTAATTAATACCTACTTTTAAAGAAACTAATAATATTTTAAGAGAAAATGACATAAAAAGGCACTAAACTTACGGTCCGCTTTCAATCAGGGTACTCTTCTTTTTTCTTACATAAAAGGCGCTCAACAAACTTTTTCAGCCGATCTAGATTTTTTACTAACTTTCGTTAACTCATTTCGTTAGTAAATTACATGTTTGGTCCTTGAATTCGTATACTCATTTCATGTTTGGTCCTTAAAATATTTTTTTTCTAAAATATTTTTTTTGAAAATATTTTTTTAGAAACTTTTTTTACCGAAAATCTTTTTATGATTTTTTTTTTCAAAAACTTTTTTTGAATTTTTTTTCAATAACCTTTTTTTCGATTTTTTTTCAAAAAAATAATTTCGAAAAATAAAATTTAGAAAAAAATTTGGAAAAAAAAAGTTTTTGAAAAAAAATTAAAAACAAAAATCGGAAAAATTTTTGTTTTTAATTTTTTTTCAATTTTTTTTTTATTTTTTTTCTAATCTAAATTTTATTTTTCGAAAAAAATTTAGAAAAAAAAATCGGAAAAAAAGGTTATAGAAAAATAAATTTAAAAAAATCGAAAAAAACATGCAACTTACTAACGAAGTGGATTAATGAAAGTTAGTAAAAAAGCTAAATCGGCTGAAAAATTTGTTGGGCGCCTTTTTATGCAAGAAAAAAATAAATAGTAACCTGATTAAAAATAGACCCTTAATTTAGTGCATTTTTGTGCCATTTGCCATATTTTTAAACATGTAGGGAAGCAAAAATACCGAATTCATTTTAAATATATATTAATAAGTTGCAACTCACAATTAAGTTATCTAAACACTAGGTGTAATAAGTAATCGTCGTATGCAATCGCAAACCATCACCGAATAGTTTAGTGGTAAGTCACATAACTTCTTTATAAGAAACTTAACGTGCAAACTTTAGTATGTTCATATTTAAGGGTGGTTAGAGAAATAGTCGAACAGTCACAGATTGTGAAGTCAAAAACTCACTTCTACCATTAACCTTAAGAAGGAAAAGCATCATCCATTTTACTTATGTAGTCCTCCATCAAATGCACATAAACAACATATTAAACCATTGCTAAAATACAAGCTCAGTGCAATTTGTGGAGATATATAGACAGCTTAACATTTGTGATGTGGTTCGTTGGTCGTTTTTTAATACTAGGAAAATTAAGGTATGTGGATATTGGCATTAGACTAACTAAGGTATGTGGATATTGGTAATACTAGAAAATGATGACTTGATTATATGTTAAGATTAGAGAACTATTATGATATGTTCTTAGTTTGATTTGGCTTAGGTTGATATGAATGGATGATGATTGGTAATGTATTCATAATGCATGTATGATGATGTTTATATGATTATATGTTATTGCGGGTTACTTACTAAGTGTTTTTGTTTACGGTTTAATTGTTTAACCATTTTGTTGGTGATTAAGTGTTGAAAGTAAGACGTTCATTAAGGTATAGGATTTGAAGCTCGGGAGTTAAATGTGCTTGGAATATGTAAATGATGTTAGAATTAGGTGTCGAGCTCAAGTCATGGTTGAACCCCTCAAGTGTTATAAAATAGGTGTTTGACAAAATACCTGTCACTTTGTAAAGAACATTCTCACGGGCCATTTAGACCTATTGAATTCCTGAAAATGATTTATATATTGTTTTAAAGTATTATGGAAGTTTTTATGTTGTGTTGGGATATGTAAGTCGAGTTTTGGTTGTTTTAGTCAAGTATGAAAACAGGACAACAAGTAGTGTAGAATTTTGTGTCAACTTTGAAAGATCGTAGAGAATTAACCGCTTCAGATTAAGTTGAGGTCAAAACCAAAATTTTAGTCTTTTGATTCTACTTTCTAATCCAATTGGTTACAGGTCCTAATTCCAAGTTTAAATGGGTCAAATCAGTAATATACAACATACTGTCAAGAAAACAACATGTTGTGCAGGAATGGGTCATGTTTGAAAATTTATATAAAATCAATCGTAAATCTGTAGGAGTCGTGCCATATATCATACTAAATAGAATTGAGTTTACTTGTTTGGTAAAAATACTTTCATGAGTTGGTTTGTAATAGAAGTATAAAAGAGTCCTTGATTTGTAACATAATGTCTTTTCTGGTCATGTCATTTGTGCAAAAACTTTGGTCAAATTAAAAGGGGACGTTTCACAAATCTCGTCTGTCTTCACTTGTTGTGGGGTGGGGTGGGGTGGGGGGATTGTTAGCTTTATAAGTGGGGACATGTATCGTGAATTATAGTACATGGACTAATATTTTAATACTTGTAAACTTGTACTACGTAACCTCTAAATAAACCCCTCTATACTCTCCTAGACGAGTGTGCTTGATTGTATTATCATTTTCATTATAATAAAGATATATTTCTCCCCACCTTTCTCTACTTTCTCACTCTAGAAACAAATATGGTTTTTGTTATGGATAATTATTAGTGGATGTTGATCGGGGCAGAATGAGCGGTGAAGCTTTTACCACGAGGATCGTTGTCCCGACGAGGGTTGAAATTGATCTTGTCACTCGAGTCGTGAGTTATGTGAAGTGAATTGGTTTAAAAGATGTGATTTGGTTTTAATTATACTACTAAAGGTTGTAAAAAAAACTTAAATGAAATGAAGAACGAGGATAAAAGAAATAAGTTGAACGATCAAAGGAAACATCAATTGAATAAAACGTAAGGAAAATGAAATAAGAAAGTAAGAAAGATTAAGTAAAGTAAAGAAATGAAAATGAAATACGAAAGGTAAAATGTTTTTGGTTTTTAACTTTAATAAATGAAAGAAAAGAGAAGAAAACGTTTAAAGTGAAAATAAAAATAAACTAAGTTAAAAGATTTAAAAGAAAATTCGACAGAGTAACGGTAAGAAATTAATAAAAGTAAACTCCACTCGATAAATGATGGAGTGCAAATAAGCCTAGCTCGGCTTTAGAAATAAACAAGACACGACAATAAAAGACTAAGACTCGAAAACTAAAGTGAACAGAAATCAAACTCAACAAATGAAACTCAACTCAGAATGAATAAGACTGGACACTAAACTACCATACTCGCAATAACCAAACAAATGATACTCGCTATAAACTAAATAACCATACTCGCAGAACTTACATCCTTACTCACTATTTGATACTCGCAAAAGAGAACACACCATACTCGCAATACATATCAAAACTCCATACTCACAATACATATCAAAACTCCATACTCGCAATACATACTCGCAAAGACTCGAAGAAAACCCATACTCGCAAAGAAAATGACACCATACTCGCAGAACTTAAGAAAAAGCTTACTCGCAATAAATGATTGCCAAGTATGAAACTCGCAACCCAACTTTTGCTTACTCGCAAAACCCTAAAGTGCTCATACTCGCAAACATGTCCTTACTCGCTAAACCCTAGGATCCCTACTCGCTATTTTAAGTTTTTAAGAACTGAAAATATTTTTACGTGAAACTTTATATGGAAACTTATTAGAAACTTATTTAGACTCAATATTAAGCAAAACAAACAACCAAAATAAGCTAAAGAAGCTCAACGAATCCAAAATAAGCTAAACATATTTCTAGGGCTTATAACTAAAAAGCTTGTTTAAACACAAAAGAAAGATTGAAAAGCCAAAACAACGATTTGTAAACTCTTAAATAAGCTAAAGTAAAACGTAATATAAGCTTTTGCAAGCTAGCAAAACCCAAATAAGCTCAAGTCATATTCATAAGGCACGAAAATTTCTTTTCATGCAAAGGTGGTGCAAGACTTATATGAGCTTATTGTGATCAAGATAGAAGTAAAGAAGCTTGAATAAGATGAAAAACAATGAAAGAAAGATTGAAATAAGCTAGGAAATAAGCAAAATAAGAAGATTAAAACATAAAGTTAAAAGCTTGCATTAAAACATTACACTATAACTTGGGAATAAAACTAGAAACTAATGCTAAAATGAACCTAAGCTAACCACCCCAAATGAAGACTAGGGGTGGGTATTTAAGGTTTCCATGGTGGATTCCTTTTACATCTAGCCCCCTTAACTCTATTTGTTCATGAAAGTATCACTTAAACTTTCATTACACTACTAAACGACTTCTAAAAAGTAAACTTTAGTCCTTGTAATCTTGAGGAATATGTTAGCGAGTCTTCAAAAAGTCTTCAATGATATAAAAGTGACCACTTGCTCGAGTTTGGGAAGCTTATACATGATAATCATCTTTAATCTTCGATTAAGTATCTCTTTCATATTCACGAGCCTTTAAGTAATGAAAACATCGTCACGGGCTTTACTTGACTAAATTTCGTCCTTGACTTCACTTTCAAACTCTCTTCCACATCTCGTGCTCGTTTTGGGCTTTTAGGTTGCTTTTCACGTTGTTTTTGCAATATCCTTACCTGCACAGTCATAAACACAAAAACACTATATCTTTGGCTTTGAACGTTAGTTTTTGGTCTAAAATAGTCTAATAATGGTGAATAAAAGATATGTGAATAAGCACATATCAGATGTCCATATAGCCCATAAGAGGCCCACGACCCAGTTAGCTATTAGGGTTTTTACCCTATTGTATATCTTATATATACTCATGTATCTCTGACATTATAGATGAATAAGAAGAATATTTATTCCCTCAATTCTTGTTCACAACACGTTATCAGCACGCTCTAATAAATTCATCGCAAACAATAAAGGTACGTCTTGAATCTCGTATGGCTTTGAAGTCCTCGACTTGGTTTCCCTTTGATTATCAAAGGGTACGTTTTTTCTATTCTCTAATTAAATATATCAAGTATTAATTTTAAATAACTAATTTGTACGAGTATATGAGTTATTCAATGGTTGTGTGATTTTCTGTTAGAATACTTTTTAGATTAATATTTGTTACATTCAATAGCTTCCAGAGATAAGATATGAGATAACAAATTAAAAAGAAAAAGTTATGATGATAAGTTATGAGGTATCAAATTCTTAAGTGATTATGTGGCAGTATTAAGTTTGAATATCGTTGCCTTATAATAGGTAGAGATACATAAGAAGTTTCATTGATTTATACATAATGTCACATAAGAAGTTTCATTGATTTATACCAGTATTGATTTGATGATTTACTATGCGGTTTTAATTTTCATTAGACGAAAATCATTATTTATCAATGGTAATTAATGATATCTTGTTAAATTAAAAGAGATCTGGAAGAAAAGTGTTAAGTTAGAATTTTATGATTAGGTTCTTTTAAACGCAAGCCAATGGATATACTGTACTTGTTATAAACACGTATCTCGATGACTAATTATATTTGGGTGAATATTTACTTTATTACACTCTATGTATGAGTTTTGCAATTCGTTACGAGATACAATGGTTAGTTTTCAATTTGAGTATTGACATTCATCTTAAATAAGATTGTTCTTTGTTTGACATTATAACGTTGTGTTTGTGCTCTAATAAGTTGTTCTTCATTGTTTATTGCCTTGTTTAACTTACTGTTTCACCACTTTATAAAATAAAATAAAAACTAAATTCTTATGATATGCTTATGTATCTTCTAGCATGATGGTAACTATTTGTTTAATAGGATTTTCGATTGGACCAATAATTTAGTACTCCGTAAGTTTTGATTTGAACATGTGATATAAAAATTTTTGGAATAATAATGGCACATTAATTGTGTTCTTTATCTGACATGTCATAGCTTAATATTGATAACGATGCTCGGCCGAATTGTAAACTAACGTATTCATAAATAAACACATCTTTTTATAACGTAACTTCAAGGCTTAGATGTCACTAGAAAGAACTGTGATTCATTCATGATGTATTTTATTAATTATAATTAAATTGGCCTATCAACATATACAGATTAAAGATTATATGTATACGATTTGATCATTAGCTCGCTAAAATTTGACATTTAATTTTAATTTGATTTTATTAATGTTAAGCGGCATATAACTCATTTTAAAATGCTAGTATAGTATACTTTGATGATATATGCACTTGTAACATGGCCCCGTTATAACTTTGATATTCATATCCCTCAAACATGAGTGATTTGCTAGTATAGTATACTTTGACTATTTTGATGTTGGTTATATATATTTTGTGACTCCCTAAAGCTCGGTCATAATAATATCAGTTTCTTATACTACGTACTTACTTGGTGAATGCCATCAGCCATGTGATTATTTCTAAATTGATTTGTGTTGTGTTAAGGTTATGATAAAGTATAAGAAAATGGTTTTGGACTATTATTTGCGCATGACCAGATATAAAAATGAGCTTTTAGTGAGATATTATGAAACTCGTCAAATTGAAAATGTTTCACTGAATATGAAAATACTTTGATCGAAATAAATATTGTAATTATGGAGTTATGTATATAGGTATATCAAATATAAGAATGAGATGTCTTATTTGATTGTAATTGTGCAGTTGAGTTTGTGATCATATGTGTGTGCATTGTTTATCATGTGATATTATTTGTCTATGAAACATGTTTTATTCTTTAATAATGCTATATGCTAATGTGAACAAAATATCGAACTATGTGAAAGCTATACAATTGCTTATATAAATAGGATTGGAGAAACAAAAGTATAAATGCGATGATTTATTAGTTTCTTCATATTATTCTACTTTTAGATATAATTCAAGTGCACTTGAAGTACATGTGCTCATAAACCAGAGTTTATGAGCCAAGATTATTTATTGGCATGACCGGTTGGACCATCCCGGTTTAATAATGATGCAAAATGTATAAAAGAACCATGGGTTTTTCAAGGTTGATTTATTTGATCTTATTGTTCTCAATGGATGTTAATGTTCATATATCACCACCATATTAAAGTGAGGACTTTGTCCTATAAAGTTTTGGAAAGAATATAAAAGGGATGTATTCAGGCCTATACATCCACCATGTGGATCATTTTGAGTTTTAAAATCGATGCATCGTCAACATGATCATAAAAGACGCAACTACAGGTTAGCGTGATTAATGGCTCATCTTATAAAATGTGAGCATGGTTTTCCAAATTGTATCTTTGGAAATGGTGGTGAATACTTTAAAGTATTGGGCGATTATTGGAATAAGTGTTGAACATAAAAGTAGCCCATGTTCATACGTGAATTGCTTTTGTTGAAACGTTTATAAAACGTCTTCAGTTGATTGCAAAGCCAATAATATTATGAGAACAAAATTTTTAGTTTATGGGGCATGTTATGACATATGAATTCGCATCTTGCCAATAATCTATAATGAATCCTCCCCATTAGAATGGTTTTTGGTCACAAACCATATTTCCCAAGTGAGATTTTGTAATTGTGCGACATTTATTATAGTAAATCCACCACAACGCACAAAATGGGTATTGAAATTGATAATTCATTCAGGGGAAGAATGAGCAGCGAGAAATTTGGAATGAATTAATATATTATAAATGTTGATCCTCACGATAATGAATATGAACTTGAAGTTTAAGGGACACTTTATGTTCCAGATCTAGTAATTGCCAGACATGTTTAGTGACCTAAAGAAGTGACTAGATATATACGCTGCTAGTGCTCCAATTATCATGTATGTCCCGACATGACAACCAATGATCGATAGTGAGTCTATGGCATGGCTGCAGCATGATAGACTAATCGATTCCAAGTAAAAGTCCTCAAATGAATAAATGAAATGGAGCAAGAAAATTAAGATGGTCGAATCGAGGTAATGAAGACCCCATAGTCTGCTAAAGAGACACTAGACATGAAGGTAATTAAAAAAAAACCCCGGGTATGTGAAAAACTATGAGATCTCAATAAATGATATAATGCAATGTCTAGTAAAGTGTGGAATCGAAAAGTAACGAATCGACGTCGATATGGTAATGATTATGTAAATAAATAAGATAACGCTATAATCATGGTGAGGATCATGGAAGCATACCTGCAGGAAGTGCAGATGTATTAATGAATGGCCAAAAGATGTAAAGACGCAAAGAACTAATGAAAGATTGAAGTTTCTTGTGATGAGACATGCGTTTGAGACTTACAGTTCATACATACATGTATAAAACTTATTGGATATGCATCGGTCTTTATGAGAAAGTGAAATTAAATTATGCATGTTACAAGTGATAGCACACGTTTATTTTCTCAAAGACTTGTAAATGATCATGCAAATGCAAATTCACATGTGGTGGATCCAATAATGTATTTTAATATTGTGCAAGTCTGGCAATGTGAGAAATAATTGATATGCGTCTAAAAGATAAATGAATAGAGCTCATACGAGATTTTATGAAGCATGCTAGTGATTTTTAATGCTTAAAGCATATAAGAAAAGTTCTCGAGAAAATGTTTTTGGCATACATTTAATAATTGCCTTAGTGTATAGCATTGTGCCAAATAAAGAATTATGTTTGCATATGAAACTTTATAAAGAGATCTAGACTTGAATATTGTATAAGTTTCATGTTGTTTGATTTATGATATAAAGGCAACTGAATGCATTGAAGTTGAATTTGAAAAAAAAGACAAATTTTGTCTCAATTTACAATTTGTACATCTAAAGGATGAAATATGTGTGCATCATGAAAATAAAGAAAGATGCTAACTATCCTTATATGGATAAACGAAACTCATGTTTATGAGGTTACATGATGTGTAAAGAAGATGATCACAATATCGATTTAAGGTGTCATACTAAAATGTGTATGAAACATTTATAATTCTCGCTAATAGTCATGCATGATATAATATATCATTTGAATTAATTGTGTTTGCAATGAATAACTTGTGAAGTACAAGGATGTACTTGAATGAGATGTATGACATATTTTAATCCTTAAATTGGATATGCGAACTAAATGTAGAGAATATTTATTCATATGAATCTAGCAAGGCACTTTAAGGTGCATTTCACTAATTCAATGAGCTTAAATGATGTGATCATCAGGGGGAGAGAAGATACGCGTTGCACTCTTTTTCCCTTGACCACGGTTTTTTCCCCACAGGGCTTTCCGGAAAGGTCTTTAACGAGGCAACATCCCCGAGCGTATAAAGGAGTTATGTACTCTTTTCCCTTCACTAGAATTTTGTCCCATTGGGTTTTATCTAGTAAGGTTTTAACGAGGCATAATCTTCAAACGGAGTAAAATAAATATTTCGGTATCTTCAAGGTACAAAGGGTATGGGTTTATATTTCACTAACCCATCGAATACAAGTTTAGTTGGTTTTGCAGATGCAGGATATATGTCTGACTCTCACAATGGTCGATCTCAAAATGGATATGTATTTACAAGTAGATGAACAACAATCTCATGGAGTTCAATAAAGTAGACAATCTAAGCAACGTCACCCAACAATGCAGAAATTCTAGCGATCCATGAAGCAAGTCGAAAATGTGTTTAGGTAAGAAGTGTGATACAACACATACGTAGATCATTGGTATTTTTCAGAGAAGGAGGCACCAACAATTTTAAATGAAGATAATGCAGCATGCGTTGCTTAACTTAAAGAAGTTCGCTCAAGTGACAATTTGGCGGGATCTATTTACCAAGGCACTTCAGATCTCAACATTTAGGAAGCTAAGTTACAAACTTGGGATGCTTCGACTCAAAGATCTCAAGTGATATAATCATCAGAGGGAGACAATACGCGCTGCACTCTTTTTCCCTTAGTCATGGTTTTGTCCCACTGGGTTTTCCTGACAAGGTTTTTAATGAGGCAGCATTTCCTAAGCGTATTAACAATATGGACATCCAAGAGGGAGTGTTATGGATAATTATTAGTGGATGTCCATATAGCCCATAAGAGGCCCACGACCCAGTTAGCTATTAGGGTTTTTACCCTATTGTATATCTTATATATACTCATGTATCTCTGACATTATAGATGAATAAGAAGAATATTTATTCCCTCAATTCTTGTTCACAACAGTTTTCACCTATTATGCACTACCTCGATCTCCCAATCTAGCTAGTTTCTTGATATTGGTTGACCTACAAAGACTAAACAATATGGTGATAGATAATCTGTTTCTCGCAAAATCTTAGGCATGATGATTTATTAAGCATAACTAAAATGGTGAATAATTAATACTAGGGTGGCAATTTCTAACCCGACACGAAACCCGACCTGAAACCGACACGAAAATTAACAGTTTCGGGTTGAGTTAAATAGATTTTGGGTCGGGTTTGGGTCGACCTGTCTAACCCGTTTATTAAACAGGTCAGGTTCGGGTTGGGAATAAATTAAGTGGGTCGACCCGCCAACCCGTTTAAGATTTTTTTCTTAAAATAAAATATTTATATTTTATTATACAGGTTAAATGGGATAAACGGGTCGACCCGCAAACCTGTTTAACCTGTTTAACTCATGTAATGTGGCAACTTTTTATATAAAAACGGGTTAAATGGGTCAACCCAAAACCTGTTTAACCTATTCAACTCGTGTCACCTTTTTAACCCGCCAACCCAAGTATATATACGGGTAGGGGTGAAAACGAGCCGAGCCGAGGCCGAGCCTGCCAGAGCTCGAGCTCGGCTCGTTTACATATATAAAGCTCGAGCTCGGGCTCGAGCTCGTTTCGAGCCTTATATTTTGAGTTCGAGCTCGGCTCGTGAAAATTTTCACAAGCTCGAGCTCAGGCTTGGGCTCGATAATCTATATACATAATACATGGAAAAGAGTCCAAGTGGAAAAGTGATAAAGTCAATATGTTGAAATGTTGAAACTGGTTGAAATCTTATTAAAGGAAAATTATGATGTAATTAATATTATATTAAAGACACCATTCTTTAACAAGTACAATGATTTATTCCACATTGACAACCAATTACAACACAAACCGGGTTGACCCCGGACGCTCAAACCAAGACGGGTTGAGGGCGGTTTAATTTGACCCATTTTCGAACCCAACCTAGAAAAGTATGACCCGATTTAATCGACTACTTTTCAACCGGAACGGTTAACCGGTTGAACACCCGGTCGAACCGGGTTTTCAAAACATTATCCATTTATTAAAAGTACAATTAATTTATTCACAATTGTACAGCCAATTTAAAAACATATCTATCAATTGAAATAAAATCAATTAAAACAAAACCGGGTTGACCCGGGACACTTCAAACCCGGACGGGTTGAACCAGTTTAATTTGATACCGTTTTCGACCCAACCTACAAAGTTGACCTCGGTTTAAATCGATCCATTTTTTTGCTTGGAACAGGTTTCAACCGGTTGAACAACCGGGTTGAACCAGGTTTCAAAACATTATGTTAAATTTACCAAATCTTCAAATTTATTGTTTTCGTTTATAACCTATAAACTTTTTTTATCAATAAACATGTGTCGTATAAAATCCGTTGCTATGCACGGGTATGTCTAGTTTATATAAAGTTTTAAAAAAAACAAAGTTCAAATAGAGCTCAGCTTGTTAATTACATAAGGCTCGAGCTCGTTTAGTACTTTTAAGCTCGTTTATAAGTATAGACAATATATATACGTATATATTTCTAGGGCTCGTTTAGGCTCGCGAGCCTACTCGAGCTTTTTGTATAGAGCTCGGGCTCGAGCTCGATTATTAAATGAGCTCAAACTTAGGCTCGAGCTCGGGCTCGAGCTCGTTTAGGCTCGGTTCGTTCGAGCTTTTTACCGATCCGATCTCGAGCTTTTCACGAGCGGCTCGGCTCGTTTACACCCCTATATACGGGTTAGATGGGTTAGGTTCGGGTTATGTGTAAACAGGTTAGGGTTGATATAGTTGACCCGATGATTTAAATGGGTCAGGTTTGGGTTGAGGTTTTCTGACCCGCCAACCTGACAACCCGAACCTGCTAACCCGAACCCGACCCGAATTGCCACCCCTAATTAATACTTGCTTTTAAAGAAACTAATAATATTTTTAAACATATAGGGTAAGTTTGTTACACAAAATTATTAGAACATTATGCTTATTTTTTGAAACAATAAGCTAATTAAAATATAATCTTTGTTTAGTCGATAGAACTTATAAGAGATTAAAAGAAAGAAAAAAAACTTTTATTATCTCTGAAAATCGAATGCAATTTCATATAGCTTTTAAAAATAATATCTTTTTATAATCTCATACTCTATCTCTATCTACAACCATCTCCGGTTCCAACAATACTTAATTTGGCTAAACATACCTATAATGAAGCAAAAACACCGAATTCATTTCAAATATAAATAAACTAGTTGCAACGCACAAATAAGTCATCTAAACACTAGGTGTAATAAGTAATCATCATATGCAATCATAAACCATCACCGAATAGTTTAGTGGTAAGTCACATATGCAATCATAAACTTGAGTGGTAAGTCACATATGTAATAAGTAATCATCATATGCAATCATAAACACTAGGTGTAATAAGTAATCATCATATGCAATCATAAACTTGAGTATGTTCGTATTTAAGGGTCGCAAGAAAAATAGTCAAACAGTCATAGAGATTGCAATACCACATTTATGTAAGTCAAAAAATCACTTTCATCAATAACCTGAATAAGGAAAAGCATCATTCGTTTACCCTATGGGGTCTTCCATCAAAGGCATATAAACAACAAATTAAACCGTTGCTAAAATGCAAACTCAGTGCAACCTGTGATGATATATAGACACGGTAACGTTTGTGATGGTTGGTTATTTATTTGTTAAAACTAAGAAAATTAGGATAACTCTTGATTTTGGGAGTAAATATTAAAACTTAGAAAGTTGCCACTGCCAAGTTGGTAAGCTTTAAAGAACAATCAACCAAATAATTCATTACATCTATGCTAATGTGATAACAGGTCATTTAATAAACCATTTTAATCATAGACTTGCAAACATTACATAGATCCAAGCAATATATTCACAGAAAACTTTATTATCTTTTCTACCAAAATCAACCTCCTCATATTCTATTACTTCAGAATCCTAAGTTTGCTTGCAACAACTTTTTTCTCGTGAATATATTTCATTTTTTTTTCTCGAAAGTTGATAGAGCAGAAATTTGAATGATGCATCGCCGGCACGAAGGTCATACGATCTGTCTAGTTATCCTAAATAATCACATCAAAGAGTGGAGCTCGCGTCGACCTTTTATCTAATAAATGCATCCTTCCAGAAGTTGGGGTTTGTTGCATGTATTAGCTCTAGAATTACTACAACCATCCGAGTGCAAATATCATCAAACAAACTATAACTGATTTGAGCCATAATCAGTTTCACAGTACACATCATTGTTTAATATTTGAGACAACCATATGACTACTGGCATGATCAACTAGGTAGCATTCTTTTTCGACATAGCACCATGCATGGACAAGCCAACACGTAGTGAAAGTTGATTTAGAGAAGCGAGAACATTCATAAGAGGCAAACAAGAATCGTCAGATCCATGCACACTATATGTTTTGTATACAAGAGACCAAGCAATGTTCATTGTGCCACAAAGTTAAAGCATTTGCTTCAGGAAGGTGGGTCAAAGAGACCGCATCAAGTTCACCCTACACCGTAAATGTGACGCAAGCTGAAATTAAACTTTGATCTATCCAAACGATAATATTGATTAGGTATTCAACATAGTAAACCTACACATGCTCAAGCAGGGTGGACCTAGGGGGTTCTCGAGGGTTCACGGGAACCAATAGATTGTTGCCTCCTAGTGTAAATTTTTGTTAAAAATCTTTATTTTCTCTGAAATGAATCCGGTCTCTAAATTGTCACATAAATACATTTCTTGTTTAGTTAATCCACTAATATTAAAAAAGAAATACATATCTTATTAATTTATTTACTATTTTTAATAAAATCACATCCTTTGTTAATTTTTATTTCCTTTATAATCGTAAAAAAAAATTATGCACATGATGACTTAAAATCATGTGTCCACCACTCCTTTAAGGCACAACCGAAAAGTATTAAAAACATGAAAGTTGATACAAAAACAACACTTAACCACACATAACAAATCAAACACCACTCATGCACCTTTACCATCGACATCCTCAAAACCATCACCACTCATGCACACCTTTACCATCGACATCTTCAAAACCAGCTGACTAGAAGCCGGCCACCTCTTGAGCATTCACTATGTTTTATTAAAAAACGTAAATAAATAAATAAATAAATAAAAAAAAAAAAAAAAAAAAAAAAAAAAAAAAAAAAA
>LBNU01000897.1:95864-132338 GCA_014162995.1 Artemisia annua | reverse complement strand
AAAAAAAAAAAAAAAAAAAAAAAAAAAAAAAAAAAAAAAAAAAAAACTTACTACCTCCCCTGGCACCACCACCCAACCACCACCCAGCCACCACGATTGAGCCACCATAAAAGATATCCGGCCCTTCATTTTAAAGAGATCAAATCTTTAATCACAATGCTTTTTCTTTTTAAGGTTGATCAAAGGCATGCTTTTGGTTTAAAAATGTAATAGATTTAGGGCTTTAGTTTTTTTTTTTTGGGTAATTAACTTATGTGTTTATGTTATGGTTTTCTGATTGTGGGCCGTCTCCAACCTTAACAACCTCTGATTTAGGGTTTTAGCTTTTTTGGCGTAATTGAGTTGTAGGCTTTTGATTAATTGATTTAG
Organism: Artemisia annua; assembly: GCA_014162995.1. NCBI lineage: Eukaryota > Viridiplantae > Streptophyta > Magnoliopsida > Asterales > Asteraceae > Artemisia > Artemisia annua. The sequence continues at coordinate 131,969 of LBNU01000897.1, read as the reverse complement.
GGATTTAGCTTTTTTGACCTAATTTAGTTATGGGTTTATGTTATTCTGTTTAGTGTGCTTTGCTTTTTTGTTCTAATTGAGTTATGGGTTTATGTTATTGTGTTGGGTTTAGGCAGTGTTTAGAAGAGCCATTTAATATGTTTGAAGGGAGTAAGTTGCATTGTCAGATGACGGCTGATGGGAGTACGGTTAATGCAGCTCCGTTTGTGCAGCAGGCGACAGCGCAAATGATGGGGATTGACAGACCAAAGGAGACCATGAAGGAGCTGAAGAGTGTTACTCGTGCGCGGTACAAGCAGATCCTGGGGATTGTGAAGTGCTTTCACAATATGCTCAATTGGTGTGGGAACTCATGATCAAGACACGCTTTAGCTTACTTTGAACGTGCAATTGAAGCTGCTCCGGCTGATAGGTACCATGTTCCCTATTTCATCATGTTTGTTTATCGTATACGTTAATGATAGGGGTGACATGCGTGAGTACTTTTAGAATGGGTTTGATTTTAAGCATAATATTTCTCAAGCTTTGTTCGACAACTCAACAGTTATGTTATTGCTCTGTTCCATTAGATTTCAAGGTTTTTTTAATATGCTTATATGTTGATAATTGTTAGTTATCATGATAAGTATGTTTAGAGTTGAATTTCACAGCAAGAAAAGTTTAATTGTTTATTTTTAATTTGTTGAGAATTTGTAGTCGATATACGGTTGTCAAAATTTTGTTATTTAGTAGTGTTTTTTAGTGTACTGGATAACGAGGACAATCTGAATGACTGTTGCTATGTAATTGAAACTTCTATGTTTGTAGTTAGGCAAGATTCTTTGGGTACCAATGAGCAAGACTGTTCATCAAGAAGTGTTTTTGTCTATAGTTCACATATGAACCTCTCCCGTTTATATTACATTTTTATGATTACTTTATGTGATCGATTTTTGGGAAAAATAAAACATGGAAGATACTTGAGAGTTATATTACATTTTGATTGTTTTTAGGGATTTATATAACTTGAGAAGTAATACTGAAGTTGGCTTTTATTGTTTGGGTGTTACTATTGTGTTAAATAAATAGGAAGAGACGAAGAGTGAGGGTTATTTGTCCCCATTTCTATAGTCTGCACGGAATGTTTGATGCCAAATGCCTGCATGCATGAAATAAAATAAAGTATGAGACATGCTATTTTAGTTTCAGTGACACAAAAGCCTCTGTATAAGTTCTTAAAAAAAATGCAAATATTTGTTTTGGTATATTTTAATGTATTGGTTTATTGATTATTAAACACTGTTTTTGGAAAATAATGATAAGCTTGCGATATGTAAAATCATAATTGTTAATTTTACGTATAGTGTGAACCCCGTGTGTGCGGATTGTTGTAAACACTAATAAACAAGATGACCAAAAGGACGGTCTTATAAAACGAGAGTACGAGTATCAATAAAGGGGGTAAATTAGTGATCTGATTTTAGTTTGTAATATCAAATATGTTGTTGAGGGTATGAAACTTATTATTCGAGCCCTAGCAGGTGGAACGTGGACATACAATCCTTGAGTATGCAGCGACAGGTGGAACTGGATCGTTACTATGCCAATGGGAAAATGCACTTGGTGGCATTGTTATTGGAACCGTCTCAACCAAAGAGAAGGCTGCACAAGCCAAGGAAGATGATTTCCACCATGTCATTGTCAACAATGCCAACCACAGAACCAAAGTGGAATTGACTAAGATCACATCAGGTAATGGGGTTGATGTAGTTTTTGATTCAGTTGGAAAAGACACTTTTGAGGTAATTAATAAGCTTATCCTTCCTTTTTCTCTTTTATATTGTTGTAATAAAATAAATTGTGTAAACCACAGAACCAAAGTGAAATTGACTAAACATGATTAAGTATGGATAAGACTGTTTCTTTGTTGTTCAGGGATCATTAGCTTGCTTAAAAATACGAGGACTCCTGGCGAGTTTTGGACAAGCCTCTGGTGTACTAGATACCATACCTAAATCTTAACTTGCAGCAGAATCACTATACCTAGATCAATGGTTAGTAGTACTGGTAATATGATAATGTCTAGGAGAGCAATGATTAGTAGTACTTGGGAGGGTTTACTTGGGGATTGATTAGAGAAAGAAAAAGATTTAGTGAAGTATGATTGGATTGATCTTTGTTCATATATTAACAGTATCTATATACTATATCCAAAAAGATTGACCATCCATTCTAATAATTAATCGTGATAAATGATGATCATTATGTCCTTACTTTATCTCCTTACAATTTGTGTTCATCTAAAGTTGTTTCAAATATGTGCAGGTCTCTTGGCATCACGCTGTGGAATAAAGATCGAACGAAAAACATAATTGTAACCTCTACCGAATATTGTATGTGCCTGCTTTTTAACAATCTTCCACCATGTCAATTACATGAAGATGATACAATGAAAATAAATGATGCTATATCGGAAGACAAAGAAGGTTCTTTAAACACTACAAATCTCAAGAACATGAAAATACATTACTTTCGAGGCCCATGCGAAGATGCTAAGAAACTTTCCATAAATCATATACAACAATCCGGGGCCACTTTTATATCTTGAATGTATGTTGGAGATGGGAAAATTGGTAAACTCTTTTTACATTTGTATTTGTACTAAAGATATGCAATAGCTCAATCTTTGTTTTGACCATAATTGTTGTAATATATTGTATGCACGAAACATAATATTTATTTGAGTCTATAAACAGTTATGGTGTTATCAACTTTTGATTATCTCTCAGGCTCAACCTAATGCTTTTAAATTCGATTGCCAAGCTAAAATTTTACGTGTTTTAACAAAAAGTATAACCATGAAGCCTAAGTATGACACACTTATGCAACTATAATTCTAAAACATATACAATACCAACAACATACAATACAGATTATCCTCAAGTTTATATACTCAATATATAGAAACATAATGAATCCATTGTCTTCATATGATTTCGATAATAATCTATAACAAAACTTATAAAACAGACAAAAAAATAAATAATAAAAATGATATGTGTATTTTTTTTTAAAAAAATAATATACTTTAAAATAACAATTGAAAAATTAATATCTAAGTAAAATTTAATGCCCAAGCCCCGTGCGTGCACGGTATTATAACTAGTATGTTTCCATATATATTTCTTTTCCTTTTGCGTTTCCAATAAATCTTTGGATCCTTGGGTGAAGACGGTGGCAGTGAATTTTTGAGCTTTCTTCTTTTTATATAAGGGTTTGCCTAGTAAGAGCCCAAAGGGCATCATTGGTTAGGTGTTATTATATTGTGACTTGTGAAATTCGAAAGGGATTAAACTAGACCACAATCATTCTCATATTTTCCGATATGATTTCATAACTACTTAGTTTTCAATCGCCTTGGTTATTATCTTATTCGCTGTGTCATTGGCTCAAGGCTCAAGCACAAAGATGATTTTACAACTACTTTTAAGGCGTTGTTTAGAATAATTTAGAAACTTGAAAGTTTTTAGATTAATCAATAAAGAAAAAAAGTTATTATACTTTACATGTACTATACACTTGTTTGTGTAGGTTCGTTTAGCGTCTACATGATCATAAAAATCTGTAGGGTTGAGTGTCAGTGTAAGTTTATTTGTTTGATTGAATTTAAACGAACGAACACAAACACGACATCTTGGTGTTCATTTACAGTCATGCTTCCAGCTTAATGGAATGATGACGTTTGGTTTTATCTTTGTTTTTACAATAGTCAATCGGCTTTGCAATTTTTCAGTGTTCTCCGTTTCATAGCTGAAGTACTTTTCCATTATTCTAATCACCTTTTACGAAAGCTGTAAAATGACAGAAGTATGTTTTCTCAAAAGACCGGGTTTTAAACGAAACTTTAGGCCTACAAAGAGCATTAGCACCGTTGGCTCTCTGCATAAATCACATACAAACTATCCTCAGTTGCAAACAAGCCATTGTAAAAGTACTTCAATTTTTCTTGTTTTTTGTTGAAGTGTCATTCTTCCAAACTATTTTCGTCCTTGAACATCCGCTGTCTTGCCATTATTGCCTGAGATATCAGCAAGGACCGTTATCAGTTGGTGGTATAACATAGTTTCAAAATCCAAACAAACTTGTTGGTCAAATAAAGAACCTGTTTTTCCCAATTAGTAAAATATGTAACAAGAGTAAGCAGAATGCATTGTGCAACTGATCCATTAATTAGACCACACCATAATCCCACTCCTTTTAGGTGCACCACAAAGCCGAGGATTAGAGCCATAGGGATTCCAGCGAGATAATACGACCCAAGATTTATGTAAGCCCCAATATGTTGCCACCCGCTCCCTCTAGCAACTCCTGTGTAGCAAAAGCAATGTTTATTAGCTTCTTACGGTTGTCAACTCCAACTAATTTTGATTAAGGTTTAAGCTTTAAGAACCTGAAAGAATTGCTTGCACTGTGTCTGCAGATATAGAGAAACATATAAGAAGGGTGATCTCTTTGACATAGTCAACTAGTTCCTTCTCGTTACCAAATGCGTATCCTAGAACAGAACGGAAACAGAATAGAGTGGCACTAGCTATTATCACTTCCATTACTCCAAGAACAAATACAGCCAAGAGAGCCACTTTTGCAGCATCAGGATTTCCAGCCCCTAATTCATTGGCTACTCGAGTGCTACGAAAAGCGATTATTTTTTTGTTATACTCCGTACTAGAGTTATGATCACTATGGAAAAACTGTAGATTATTGTTAAGTTATAAACAAACCTCGCGGCAGCCCCAAGCGAGTATGGTATGAAGTAGTGTAATGTAGCAATTGTTAGACTGCAAAAGGTTATACGAATACGTTAAATTATTATAAATCAAGGGTATTTCATCAAGTTTTATGACATTTTGTTAAAAAGTTAAAATGGATGATGAATTTCGCAAATTTTTTTATATATTGGGTTGTTTATAGAAGATTTACCATATTGAGAGAACTGAAGTCTCTAATTGGGGATTTGGCAAGAGCCCCGACAGTAAAATAACGATTTCATATGACCACCATTCGAGACTATACTAAAACAGAAACAAAATTAGCCTTCTGAACAATCAAGCATGTAGTACGTGAAGTTAGTCCTAGGACGGATTTTACAGGTCAACCAAAAGTTTACCAAATCATAGCTGCGGATGGGATTCCAAAGTGAAAGAACTCCTTGATGCTTGGTAAAACATCTCCTGAACACGTTACCCGAGTCTTTTCACAATCTTTAGATCGATACATGTAAATTCCAAGAAAAATCACGTTCAAGGTGTAGGAAATCCCAATGGCTAATGCTGCTCCAGCATTACCCAACCCGAGCTTAAACACTAGAGCCCAACATACTGGTACATGGATAACAAGTACGGCTATTGAGCTCCATAGCATAGGAAATATGAGGCTTTGTGATTGTAAGTACCTTGTGATCAACTGGAGTATGGCGTAGGGGAAAAGGGTAGGAATGAGCCACACTGAGAACTTACGTGCTTCTGCTGAAATTAAAGGATCTTGGCCAAGAAGGATTAAGAGTTTGTCGACGTAAATCCACAATATGGAAATTGGGAAACAAACAATAATGAGCGAGATTATGGCACCATATGTGTAAGTGCTGAGCTTTGTGTACTGTCCTGCTCCATAAGCTTGCCCACATAAAGTTTCCAATGCACTTGCCATTCCAAACTGTCAATTTCGGTTGGTTTTGATCCATCAACCATCAGGGTGCGGGTTCAAGTTTCAACATGTATAAGTATACTTGAGTATTTGCATTTAAAAAAAATATAAATCTGTCTTGATAGATTTTAAAGATGAAAACCTTGTTCTGCTTACTCACACACCTACTTATTTCTTAGAAAGGACTTGAACATTGATGATACCGTATATATTAGCCGATTCAATCACCCCCAAGTCACTATATTTCAAGCTTCAAAATAACTATGCTTGTGTTTTGCAAGCGTAGTTAACCGAAGTTTGAAAAATGAAATGATAACTTTTTTTTTTCGGTCTCCTTAACATATTCTTTTTTTGAACTTCTCCTTAACATATTCTAAAAGGCAAAAAACACAAAGAAAAGGTGTGAGGATATTACGAGTAGGCTGAAGCCCGTGACATTAGTAAGCGAGGTAGCGACAGCAGTTCCAGCAAGTTCTAGCTCACCAAGGTGTCCAACCATCGACATAGATGCCACTCGCAAAAGATTTTGCGACACAGTCACTACTACCATTGGCAAGGCTATGTAACAAGTTTTCTTCACCTCCTGCAGTACAACCTGCCATCTCTGTGGCTGATCAGCCTTGGTCAACAGCCCATCCTCCATGACTGCGCTCTTTATTCTTATTAATGCTAGAATGTGACTAGCTAGCTACTATATAGACCAAGTGCATAAGAGTTGGTGCACTATCACTCTCGAGTAATAATTGCACCATAATGTTATACGATACGATATGATATATATATATATTTTTTTTTTATCTGACATACAAATTTAAGATATTTAATGTTTCTAAAGATCGAGATAAGATATGATATTTTTTCTTTACTCCTAAAATTGTAAAGAAAAAAAATTTATTATGTTGAAAACACAATATGATCTTGTTCGGTCAAAGCATGTTTGTCTTTTCAGAAAAAAAGATTATGATGAAAAGGTTAATTAGAAAAGTAAAGTTTTGCTAAACATTTCCATAAAAGCTAAATCAGAGAAAAGAATATGAATAATTGACGATACATAGAGTCGGTTTAAATAGTTTAGATTCGAGGAGTTATCATCGAAAATATCAATATTTAATGCGTGTCTAAATACGTTTAACATACCCCTTAAGGTTATGTTTAACGATTTCTAAAACATTATGTATCAACAATGTGGTTTAGAGATGGCAAAAAAATCCGAATCCGACGGAGAATCCGATACCCGACCCCGATTTGACCGGGGAATCCCCGAGTTGACCGGGTATGGGGATGGGGATGGGGAATCCCCATTACTCAAAAGCGGTATGGACGCGGGGATGGTAATACCCTCGGGTCCCCGTACCTGTCCCCAAATATCTTTTATACATGAATAAAATTATATATGTATATAATATTTAAAATCTTCTCAATTAATAGCTAATATAATATTGTTAATGGTCGTTGTACCTTTGCATGTTGGATAAGTTCGCGTTTTTGTTTCCAATTGTAGTCGTTTTCGTACTTACGATAAGTCGTACTCTTTAGTATGTTTTTTCGAATGCTTGAACTTAATCTAATGAATGAATTTTGTTTGCTTTTAGTATGGTTGCACCATTTGAAATCAATTTAAAATGTCAATTATGTAATGGGAAAAAATCCCCGATTCCCCATTGGGGATCCCCGTTCCCCATTGGGGATGGGGATGGGGATGCAATTGTGACCCCCGACGGGGATGGGGACGGGGATGGGGATAACTATCTAACTTCGGGGATGGGGATGGTATCAACCATTCCCCGCATACCCGGCCCCGTTGCCATCTCTAATGTGGTTGTCTGGAGTTGGTCATATTACGAATGCAAACGGTTTGACTACGCATAACGAGCAAAGGTATAACACAATCTGTTGGGCCAAAAAATATAACCATCCCAACGTAAAACTATATGGATCGGTTATTCGGCCAAACTAACCCGACCTAAAATTATTGCCTGTTCATATTTCATAATTCGATTTTTGTTGAGACCCTAACTTATATAACTGTTTTTGGTTGAGACCCAAACCTAATTAAGTATCCAACTTTTTTGGCTTCCGGCTTTTGATTTTGGCAAAACCTAAACTAGCTAAATCATATTGAATTTGAATTCATGTAGATATGTTATATACTTACTAGACGAATACCCGTGCATAGCAACGAGAATTTATAGTGACAAGCTTTTATAGTTGCATGGTTATTTAATACATTTTTTTTATAGACGAGTACCCGTGTATATAATACGTTCTTTTGCTTATTTTTTTGACATGACACTATTGGTTAATTTTTGTTTGTCTTTTTACATTTGTATATGTATATGCAAGTCCCTTTTCTGTACGTAAATTTTTGTACATAATTCCCTTTTTTTTTATGTAAGTCCATATTTGCATTTTTGTACGTAATTTGTTGTACATTAATTTACGTTTGCTTTGATTCGATTGTATATAGGATAAACTTGTTTATATATAGTGACAAGTTATAGTAATTCCTCTTCTCGTTTCTATCAGCATTTGCTAGGTAGACCCTTTTAACAAAAGTTATGCTGATTTAATAAAAAAAAAAATGTATTCTTTTGTGGTTAGCCCAATTGGATAAGCAAATGTGTGAGGAGCTATATACCTTAATATTAAAAATTATCATGGCTTTACTGTCTCAAGTACTAACTAATTAATTTCAGTCCCAGAACTCCTATATCTTGTAGTACACTGTAAAATCATAAGTAATTAAGAAGGGATGTTTGAACCAATACAAAACTAATTTCATATATTGTGATGAACTGATGATTTTACAAACTGAGGTATATGCTATCAAATGTGAGTTGATGTATTGGATTCATAATGATCCATGACTACACGAGTACTCGTTGCCGTCTTACACCTTTATGTGCTTTGATCCCACCTGCAAATAAGATATCGACAGAAATGTTCTATTTACTACAAATAACTGATTGAAAGTTATTTTTTTTAATGTATCACTCGTATACATCAACGCACTTATACATCTCATGATCCATTGTAAAACATGCAATTAGAGTTTACTAAATTCCTAGAAGCCGTTAGAGTTACTAAGTTACTAACAAAGCCAATTGTGTCACAGTGAATTGAATGAAATGGCTTCTTACCTTAGTCTTGGTGGCAGACACTGTTGGAAAATTTAGTGCACTTGAGGGATCAGTTTAAACCTTGTAATGGGTCAGGAGGTACGGAGTGTACGCCCATAAGGTCCCTGAACACCCTGTCTCAGATAGTGGTTAAGTGTTATTCAGTGTGTGATGAATTTCAGTGAGTTCACTCTTCAGTGAGTGATACTCTGGACTGAATGATATTTATCAGGATGATGAGTTCAGCTCAGGCTGAAGGATCTCATCAGGGAGCAACCCTTTCAGGGACTAGCTCATCAGTGAGTTTGATTAACTCATTGGACTGAATTCAAACTTGGATTGTAACGGTTTTGACCTATTCAAGTGGCAGTTTAACTGCATTAATGACCACGTTTAATTGGTCGTGTAACCACTAATACCTATCATTATGGAGGCTAATTATGAGCGATTAATGGGCCGTTAATCACTCATAATTCCATTGACTAGGGTTGAGTGATCTTACCTATAAATAGGAGATCAAACACAACTGCATGAGATATAGAACATACGAACTAAACACTTGAAAGCAAAAGGGTTATTGATTTGTGCCTAATTCAATAACAAACATTTGGTCTTATCCCAAGTAGATATTCGTGATACCCAGGCATTAGGGTCGAATAGTTTACTTTGGAAAGTGATAACACGATTCCAAGTGATATCCGGTAACCTTAATTGGTACGTAGCTAGGCTTTGATTATCTTACCCTGTTCTGGGCTAATAACCACCAACAGACACTACTGCTCAAATTTTTGCATTTCTAGATGTGTGCTCCTGCGAACAAGTTCATAGATCTCTTTGCAACACGATCAAAGGTGCATTCAGGACACATGTCGATATAAGTTGGATGGAACCTACACATATAATGGGATTTGCTTAAGAACTCCCATGATAAAAATAAGCAAAGATTATTGAAGCTGTTATCATAGAGCGAGAAAAAAATAAAAAATAAATAAAAATAAAAAGCAAGCTAAACTAAAAAAGCACGTTTAAAATAAACAATCATGCTGAAAGGAACTGAGGGAGGAAAAATATGGCAATGATTTGTTTATATAATGTACCAAGATCATCCTCACAGTTACCACAATTTTTTGATTATTCATTTTCATCTACTTCTACTTAACTATATTAGGAATTTAAATGTGTTTATATAGATTATGGTGTTTATATAGATACGTATACACGATTAGTTGCAGAGGAGATACTATATAAATGTGTTTCCTATATTAGGAATTTAACTTTCAACTCTTAGTCAGTCAACTCTTATGTATACACACGATTAGCTGTAGAGGAGATGCTATATAAACTGTTTCCTATATTAGTAATAGTAATTTAAGTTTCAACTCTTAGAATTAGTAAACTCTAAACCGTGTTTCAAGTTTTCATTTCAACCGTGTGAATAAAGATGTATACAATTTCCTTCAATAGTTTTACATATTTATCTCGCCTTGAACCATTTTCAATTTTCAACATTTCACATTTAACCATTTTTATTTTATGGGAAGTGCTAACAACAGCTTTAAAGATTGTCATTAACAACAAACTCCACTTTTTTTGTTTCAAAATAATGCTAAAATTAAGACATAAGTAAAACATTTGTCACCTTTTTCGCTTATACAACCAATGAATGAAATGAATTACAAATCTATTTGAGAAATAATAGGAGGTGATAACAAATTCATGATGATTTTGTTTGGACAATGCATAATTTTTTGAATAAAATATTAAAAGTTTGTTGTTAATGACAACCCTAATTAAGGGCTGTTGTTATTTTATATGTAGTTTAGATAATATACATTTTAAATACCATTGAAAATTTCTTTATTAAAAACAGAACATCTTTTTAGATTTATGAATATTTTATTTTCAGATTTTTGTTCAATACATATTTGAGCATACGCTCTTTAAATTTTATAAATTAGCACATTTGGTGCGAAAAATCCACATAATTAAAGAGTGGGGTTATCCCCTAAGGAGAGGCGAATCGGGAATAGGAGTGGGGTTATCCCATAAGGAGAGGCTCGCGGTTGGTATCTCTGCCCGAGGATGCGACACTAACTCGAGCCAACAACTAACAACTAACATCTAACAACTAACCCGCCGTTCAGAGAAAAAAAAAATGATCGGTAACAAGTGATCATGATCATACCTAATGAATACAAATCATAATGAAATCTACTAACAAACTATCAACTTCTACATTATTCTAGCAATAACTAGCACTTCATCATCAAAGAATTATAACGTAAAATCGTAACGACAATATACAAACCCTAACAAACTTCACAAATATAAAATTTAGCTCAAAATACCCTAACATAACTAGCAATTTATCAACATAACATATCGACAACAACAACGATTATAACAGTCATAATCTGGTGATTATATACAAAGATCATCAAAGTTTTCGAAAGGTTGACTAATAACTAACAAACTCTATAACTAACTGTAACAAATTCTAAATTCAATATCGTAATATCAACATCAGCAAGGAATCATCATAACATTTACTGGTAGGATCGGCACAAAACCGTAACGCCTAAACACAAATCCTAACATAATTCAAAAATACAAAATTCATATTCAACCGAAAATCCCCAAACATAACTAACAATTCATCATTATAACATACAGCAGAAACAACAATTATTAATTATAAGTTTATAACAGTTATAAACAGATGATCAATACAAACTCTAACTAACTAACAACGTACTCCAACTAATTCTATATTCTAACAACAGTTAGCATTTTATCATCATAATTCGGCAACGAGAATCATAAATAGTTACCGGTACCATCGGCGTAACGACAAAATACAAACGCTAACAAATTCATAAATACAAAATTCAGCCGAAAATCTCCAGATATTGAATGTAACTAACAATTCATCGTCATCATAACATATCAACAACAGCAATTATATAACAGTTATAATCTGGTGATTAAATACAAATATCATAAAAAAAACTTAACTACCTACTAACAAACTGTAACTAACTAACAAACTTACAACCAACTCTAACACTGATTAGCAATTAATCATCATAAAATCAAAAAAACAAAAAGAGTCGTAACATTTATCCGTATGCTCGGCACAAAAACGTAACTACAAAATACAAATCCTAACAAATTCACAAAATTAAAGCCAGATATAGAACGTAACTAACAAAAACGATCATCACAGTTAAAATGCGGTGGTTAAATACGCATATCATCAAACATTTTGAGTTAACTGCCTACTAACAAACTTTAACTAACTAACTAACTAACAACTAAGTCTACCAAATTCTAATTCTAACGCTAACTTTAATTCATCATCACGAATTCACGATATCAAAAACAACAAGAATCGTAACATTTACCACTACGATTGACATAAATATAAAAATTCCGCCAAATATTGAACGTAACTAACTTTGATCATCATCATCATCATCATCATCATAACAACAAAAACGATCATAACAGCTAAAATATGGCGACTAAATGGAGTTAACTACCTACTAACAAACTTTTAACTAACTAACAACAAATTCTAATTCTAACAATTCATCATCACGTTATCGAAAACAACAAGAATCACAACAATTACCCGTACGATTCGCATAAAACCGTAACGACAAACTAAAACCCTAGCATAATTCACAAATACAAAATTCAGCCTTAAATCCCCAAATTCTGAACGTAACTAACTTTCATCATCATAAGTCATAACATATCATCAATAACAGTTATAAACACGTGATTAAGTACAAAAAAATATATGAAAATGAAGATGATCGGTTAACTGTGATTATGATCATGCGTAATGAATTTGTAAAATGTGTTATGTGATTTGATTGATTTAATTGTAAATGTGATAATTTATTGAAGAGGATTAATTAATGAGAAGTGACGAACCCTAATTTTGATGATTTTTATGGAATTGAATGATGAGGGTTTTAGCGAGACCCCTATTGTTTCCCTCTATTTATATTTCTCAAGGTGTTTGGTTTGTTGAGTTTGAACTTCGGTTTATTTTTATACTTACTAAAGTTTTTAATTATTTTTATTCTAGTTGTCAAAATGGTAAGGAGCCCAATATGGGAGGCCTTTATTTGTAAAATTGATTTTCTTTTTTTTTTTCTTTTTTTTTTATTATTATTATTATTTTTTTTTAAACGGCACCACACTTTAAATCCGACCCCCCGAGTTAAACCATCCAAATGGGCAGGCCCCGGGACCCGAACCACTAGGAGAGACCCGCGAAAGGAAACCGGCTTCGCACTAGGAGGAAAACCTGGATTTTTTGTCACTTGCAAGACTTGAACCCTGGGTAAAACCTCCCCCAAGCTCCAGAAGGAGCCCAGGTGGCCAACTGAGCTAAGCCAGTTGGTTGATTTGTAAAATTGATTACAAGAAGTTCGAATTACGACTCTAAAGTTGATGTAGTAATGAAGTTAGTAAACTTACGGGTTAGTTTTCTAAGCTTATTTGATGGATTTATGAGCATTGATAAGCTTATAAGCTTATTTGATGGGGCTTATGAACATATAAAAACAAGTGGATAAGAAGCCAAAGCCTANTGTAAGCTTATCAATTTTTAATAAGCTCATACATCACTAAATAAGCTGAGACTTCTTCATATTCATGTGATGATGGAAGTTTCTAAAAGTCATGGGAAGTTACCAAAGATTGGTTAGAAAGTTCTCATCACGATACCGCCTCAACTAAGTTGATTAAGAAGAATGTGGAGTTAGATTTCAATTTAATTAGTCTTGTATATATTTTAGTTTGTATCATAAATAGACAAGCTCATTAATTTTAGCTTCAATGAGCAATCGATTTTTGGAAGAAAAAAGACGAGATATTATGGATAGGCTACCGATATTTAAGACTATGTTATCGATTAATACAAAACTCATATTTAAGTTTGGTTTTCCATTCTGAGTGAGAAAATATAATTTGTTTGACTTCATTTTCGTTGACCGAAAAGTTTCGTGTCAAGAAACCTAACCCGAAGAATCAGAATCAAAAGGGTTGAAAACTTCATAAGATTCAATGTGAGTCGCTTATATATCGAAACATGGTAAATGCATGAGGTCCTCCGTGTTTAGTTTACGCACCGAGAGCGAGTCTTTGACTAAGATGTACACAATCTAACCGAGTTTTCTAACCATTTCCATGACCACCCTAAAATGTGTACCTAGGGAAGTTTGAACATGAGACCTCTTGTGAGGATATTAGGACATCTAACCATCAAGCCACATTAGTGATGGTTTCGTTTTATATAGAAACTGATTATGCATATTATCAGAGACTCATAAGGCTTTCTTTAGTTTTATGTGATTACATACTCAACAATGTTTATTATCTTTTGTAGGATGAAAGTTTTTTTTGCAGAAGGATAAAGAAACAGGAGAAGACGATCAAAAGTCATAAGCATTCATAATTTCAGTTTTCGAGTGTCCCAAGTTCATTAATACTTATAATTTACAAAGGTGGCAATATTGGCATGCTATTTGTGTACTGATATACCCATAAGTATAGCATGCTCAGCCAGATTTGAACAAAAGTACTGCTCTTGAATCCAGGTAGAAGTAGACAAAGTGGTTTGTCTCATGAGTCACATAAGAACCTACACAATCAAAACATGGACATTAGCTTCCATCTCAAACACATAAATTAAAAACGTTTTTATTAAAAAAAATAATAATAATAAATAAATAAATAAAAAATTAAAAAAAATGTAACAACTAGGGGATCAACTTAAGAACTTTCCCTCTACAAGCATCTGTCATACACCGGTCAATCGGTCATCACAGTCGCAACTTTTTTGAAGCATTAGAACTTAGAAGAAAGCTGTGAATGTGATCAAATATACCAACTTAATGACGGTTTAATATATTCCTTGCAATGAAAAAGTCAAAACCACGAGCGCTATCATCTTCCTCCCAATCAGGAGCTAAAAGTTGCATCCTTTATCTCATTCATGTTCCTATGTCAGAGACTAAGTGCTAAGGATCTGCTTATATTGTTTGTCAAACAGTGGTTCTCGGTGCAATTCTTGTCAATGCACAGTTAATTACGAAAATAGTAGTATTAGTTATGCTCCGAGTTATTCTAAAACAAGCTTTGAACCAGTTTTTAACTATTCTAAAGCTAAATGTGTGTTGTTTAGACCTCAAATGAGCAGGGCAGCCTCAAATGAGCAGGGCAGCAGAGAAAGCTAAATGTGTGTTGTCTAGGCCACCAAAAGTGATTGGGGGGAACCTGTGTACCACAAGTCCACAACTAGTATGTAAAACCAGGTGTCTGAATATTCTGAGCCTAAATGCCTATAATAAATCAGATAGAAAGGAACAGAAGATATGAGGTGTCTGTTAATAAGTTGTACATGTATGTTATTTTATGGTTTCGATGTAAGGTTCTATACCTAGATTTGGAGATAATAGTCAGGTAAGTATCTATTTCAAACTTAAAGTTTCTTTCTGTATAAGTCCGGTACGATAATGCTGTCAAGATTGTGATACTTTTTCATACTTTAATGTGCTTTTAAAACACTAGATTGTGAAAAGCTTGCTAATGTGCTTTAAAATAGCATAAATTAATTATATGATAAGGTAGCACAACTAACAGGGCCTCTAATCATGATAAAGTGCTAGATAGTACATGTCCATGCCACAGGCTGTCTAAATCCTGGACCTTGGACTATGTACATTGTTGTTGAAAGCAAACTTTTAGGGGCGCACCTTGGCGCAAAGTCTATGAAGGCACATGGCACCTCAGAATCTCAGATTGGTTAATGCTAATCAGCTTCGGTGTGGCATACACGACCCTATGAGGGGCAAAACATATGTGCTCACTGTAGCAAGACACGCATCACATTTTTGGACTACTTTTAATGAACTTTCAGTCCCTTTTAGTATCAACAAAAGTGTTATATCTTTTGGGGCGTAAGCCCATTATATGTATGTATAGCATCTGTTGATAACCAGTTACATACTTGGAACTTATTCTCAGTCTAAGTGTCACATTTGTGGGTCAGCTACTCTACATTGCTATACCACTTGAGTTTGAAGAAGTTGATCTTTATAAGCAATTGGTTTGTCTACTTTTGGGGTTCAAACAAGCTAGTTAGAAATGAACATACTCCTTGTGAGGCATCACATCATGCTAACATAGCGACATATGGTAGATATCAAACGGAAATTGAAATGAGGGTATGGATGATGAAAACAATAATATATGGTTGTTAGAGTCGACACATAAACCATTCGAGTGTGTTAATAAGATACGGATGGTAACAGTGATACAGGACTGTCGCAACAATGGTGCTCATTAGCAGTCGCATGCAATACTTCTCTTATTGTCATAATTGTTGCAGGAATTTGATTGCCAAAGTCAAACTATTTCTAAACTTAACTCTGGTTTTACAGCTACTATCACACTCAGCTACGTTTGTCTAGTAGATTATTCTTGCTACCCTATCAGTGTATTCCAAATTGGCGTGTTAATTTATCAGCTCACCACCACAATCAGACACTCTGCCACAACATTTCCTTCACAAAATTAACTTGACATAATAAGTGAGTAACTAGGACCTAGAAAGAAAAAGAGAAACGACAAGTGAGGAACTGGAAACCAATGAGCCACACAACTGCTTCTAAGATTTGTTCATATTGATATGGCTTGCTTTAATAGTGAGTCAATCAAACTATCCTAAGAATCACAAAAAAACCACACATCTCATTCCCTAAATTCCCCTATGCACAAACCGAACCAACATTGTTATAAACCGATAAACATGATCTTATGACAAAGAAAGTAGTGAATACCAAAGTTTTTTCCAACGATACAATGCCACGTAGGACCATGATTCTTATCAAACGCCTTCTTTATCTCTTCAGCCACATCTTTCTCTACACTACTATTCTCAAACGCCTGTGCATGTCACAATTAATCACACAATATTAAATAGTAAATCATAGGGATAATCATTTATAAATGTATCTAACATTTTAAGGAACATCAATATTTTTTTAACATTGACACAAAAATCCATTACAAATACATTATGACTATTAATAACAGACATTATTAGATACATTTATATATAAACGAATTATAAAAAGTAAAACAAATGGTTACAGCAATAGCGATATTGACGGCTTCAGTTTGCATATCTTCCTTCATATCAGCGGCTTTGAATATGACTTTACGGCTGATGGAAGATGAGTTGCTTTTCCGGTCATCGGAGGAGCTTTCCTCCGGCGGCGACGATGGCATTGGTGATCTTTTGTTGTTGTCACTCATCTTGTTGGTTTCTGTGGGTGTGGGAAAGGGGTAATTTACCATACTTTAGGGGCCCCCGTTTAGTAATGTTTTGTCACTGTTTGAACAACAATTTTCATTTGGTCGCGTATTGCTAAAGTAAAAAATATTTCAAATAGCTATTGTTGGGATGACTAAAGCTTTGCGTAAAGATGTGCCTAAACTTATGTGGCATCATCTGATGATTACAGCTAAACGATCCACTTTTTTTTATAAACCATCAAAATCATGCCACATATGTTTAAACATGAATTTAAGCGCATATGTTATGTCTCCCAATCATTTTTCTATTTCAAAATGATTATCGACTATTAAGAGCAACTGCAATCGTTGGTTTTTGAATAGTTTTTTTTACTATTTCAAAAAGCTATTAAATAACTTGAAACCATTGTGACAAAGAGTTTATGAATGACTTTTGATAGAAAGACTTTTAAACTACCGAGCGTTTGATACAATATTTAACAAGTTATTTTCATTAAATGTAAACTTGTTGAGTTTCCATCTTTTACCCTTTATTAAATTCATTTCTTCACTTTTGACCATTTTAATTTGATGTAGTTGTTTTTTTAATGTTTTGTTATAGTATGCATGTCTATATATACATGTATACTTACAAACCATTTTGACCATTCTCATCGTGCATAAACTTTTACACCATGAATTATGTGTGACGACTCTAGTACAAGCAAATGAATTCATCGTCATAAATAAGATGGAGGGCATTTCATAAAAATTAAAATACATAAGGATAGTTTACATAAATATTTGTGAAAAGCTTTTGAAAAGCTTTTTAACATTGGAGAAGATGTATATTAATGACTTTTTGAAAGATTGTATTTAGTGAAATATTAATTGTGAAACAAAGAAAAAGTCATAAAGAATTGGACCATAACAGTGGCTATAAGAGTGCCAAGCATAGTGGCTCAGAGGGGCTTGAGTTAGTTTCTTATTTCAGCGTTACGAACCCACTTTTATTACTCACACACGAAAATACCTCCTTTTCTCATGACTCGAGCCAAACGGGTCTCGCCATTTTATTTTTTATGTTTCAACTTTTCAAACAAACTAAATTTCACTAACTCATCAAATAAAAATACAATACAGAACTTCAAAAAACATACGAAAATTTTAAAATATAGGAAAAAATTTAAAACAATACGAAACTTAAAAAAATACAATAACTATTTATTTATTTATTTATTTATTTATTATTATTATTATTATTATTATTATTATTATTATTATTATTATTATTATTATTATTATTATTATTATTAGTTTGGTGCAGCTGTGAAAAATATATTAGCTCAAAAACAAGAGACATAATAAGCATCCAAATCATTGCTAGTGACTTACCACAACATCTATAATTGGAGCTAACACCAAACAGACAACATACTAAACAAAGAACACCATACAAACATCAATACAAGAAACAACATCAGTGACCAATTCACAAAATTCACTTCACCTTTCATTTTGTAATTCCAGTTATTATATCATGTCCACCTTCCTAATATAGGGCACTCATTGTTCCATATAGCTTCCCATCGATTCTTGTAGTCCTCAAACATTCTTTGTGGCCAAAGTTTTGTTTCTTCACTAGTAAGTATCCTCTTATCCTTCACAAGCTTTCCAACAAGTTCTAACTCCTTTTGCCAATATCAAATTATATAAGGTACTTCATTCCTAATCCTTTGGTTTTGTGAAGTAGGAATGGCAGGGAAGTCAACATTATATTCTTCTTGCAAACTAGCAAATTTGTTGCTAGTTCGCATACCTTCCATAGTTTCTTTACCGGCATTCAATTCCCTTTTTCCATTCACAGACTTTCCACCCTTTGTTTCCTTTGAAGTTGAAACTACCTCATGAGCTCTTCCTTTAACATTAGACTAACATTTCCTCTGCATTTCATTTTTCCTTCACTTCCAATATTATCAGGAGTTGATTTAGCAATCTCAGTAGGCACCTTCTTCTGTATAGGTCTGAATTCCACTCCTTTACCTTTATTCACACAATTTTTAACTCCATTATTATCGGCATTGTTCTTCCTATTGTTTTGAACTTTTACAAATCCTTCCTTATTTTCCACACTCTTTGTTACTTTCTTGTTTAAAGCCACTTCTGCTTCATTTCTAGGCCTTTTAGCACAGTGAAGCAAACTATGCCCAAACACCTTGCAGTAATTACAACTGTAGGTTTCCAATGGTATTCAACATTTACAATCCTATCTCTTATCTTTCTATTCTCATTATCAAAATAATGTACCTTAATATTATCTTGGCAACTGTGTATAGCACACATTTCTACCAAGACTCTAGCAAAGCCAAATTTCTCAGAACCAAGGTGACACATTTTGGTAGTCATTGCATCCATAATAATTGGCTTTCCCAAACAGCTAGCAAGAGCACTTATACCTTTTTTTAGTCAAAGCTTCCATAGGCACATTCATCCATTTGACCCAAATTGGCAACACAGAGGGCTCTCTTTTTTCAATATTCACTTCAGGCTCCCATTTTTGAACAATCATTGGCCTACTATTTATAATCCAGGGTCCATTCTCCACTACAAATTGCATACTCTCCTCACTTTTGAATTTGAAAAAATAGAAACCATTATTGTTCATGAACACCTTTTTCTAGCCCATGTTTGCCCCACATTCTTTTAACATCGTATTTTACTTCAGGCAAAACCATTTTTGTTCCCACAAAGTATCCACATACAGTCCTTTCCCATTTTTTACACCCCTCCTCAAATAGATCATCTTCAAATATAACAATTTTAATGCCTCTCCCATCTAGATCATGTGGTACAAACTTCAGCTTGTTACTTAAAACACTACTAGAACTACTAAGAATGTCAGCAAAGCTACTAGTAGTATGTTGTTTGACCACATTTGAATTATGCATTTCATTATGATTATCATGTACAGTATGCATATTAGGTAACAAACTAGCAGTCTTAATAGCATTAACTACATCAGGAATCACATAACTTATAGAAGCAGCTACATCATCAGCATTAGTAGTCTTCATCTCCCTATCGGCCTATCCCCTTCATAAGTATTATTCTCTAAACTTTCACCTCCATTACCACTTCCCATACTCAACTCATCCTTGTTCATTCCAGCTACACCTTTACTTGCCACCAGTGACATGGTTCTAAACATGACACATCAAGAAACTTCACAAAGGCACTGTAATTTACTTGCCACCAGTGACATGATTCTAAACATGGTTATGAGGATGGTATATTGGCATCGTCTTCAGGTGACCGTTTTCCTTTTTTAACTATTGTTTTATCACAACCTAGGAGACCAACTCATCATATAAAACAAGTAGGGGACGCCCGCTGCGTTGCAGCGGGTAATTTTTGTTTGTTTTCCAAGGATAAGTGTGCGATTTATTTGCTGCGTAAGGTGTACCGCGTTTTTTTAAATGTTGTTTTAGTGTCTATTTTTTTGTTGGATCATCTCTAAGCGGGAGATTTAATTATAATTATTTTTGTTGAAGTGTGTGCCTTTTCTTTAAATTTTTTTTTTTTTTTTTTGGTTGGTCAATTTCACAAATAAATTTACTTATATGAAGAAACTGTCACCGACTGAAAGTTTGACATATATTCCCACCTTCGTCTTGGGCCTAAGACAGCCGTAGGATCTTTTAACAAAGGGTGAGCCCAGTCCGAAAATCCAACTCAGCCCATTATTAATCGGGTATATACCAAAACCGATCCACAAACGGTATTAGTTATAAGTCTCTATTAGACCTAATATTTTTCATTTTTCATTCAACCTAATCACACACTTTATCATCTCAAGCATACCGCCTACCACACCTGTTATTATCTCTCATCCAATCATCATCCCAAAAACTGAAAAACTCATCTAATCTCATTTCATCATCAATCCGAATCACAAATCAAGTCGAACAACCAAGCAGAACTACAAACACAAACTCATAAGCGTAGTAGATGTCAATGATTAATGGCTTCAAGATCCAATGGTGGGTCTCGGGTTGGTTTTGATTATTTGTTATGTGTTTTATTTTCGTTTTTGTTTATGAACGAACGGTAGACAAAGAAATAACAGATTTGTTAGTTTCTTTATCTTGTTTTCAATCGGATATGAATTGTGAAGATCGATGATGGATTTTTTTTTCTTTCGTTTGATTGACCTTCAAGGTCTTAATATTTCATTAATAACGCGAAGGAAAAAAGAGCCGTGATCTTGTATTTATCTTTTATGAGTTTAGTAGCTTTCATAAGATGAACAAACACAGGCTCACGTAAGCCCAAGGGTCAGGCCCAAAAGAAACAATTTTTAAATGTGCCTCAACCGGATTAATAGATATAGAGAATGATTGAGATGACTACAATTATGACTTCACTTGTGTCTAAATCAACATGTCAATGATTTATTGATTTGTAAAAAATTAAATACTTTTGTTGTCAACAACATAATGCTGTCACATAAAATTATGCATACATTTATCATATGAGTTAGACATGCTAATTAATGCTCGCCATAACAAACCCTTCAATTTTACACACAAAAGCCTAAAACATATAGCCGATCACAATGTACGTGTATACTGTATACATGCACTTGATAGTTAACCACAGTCTGTGGTATTTATGTGTTGCAAGTCAATGAGTCGACTTAGTCTAAAGTTGCTAAAGACAAAGTGCATAGGAGATAGAGACTTTGTTCATGTATAAAAGTAAATCACTTGGACTTTAAAAGGTGTCATGTTTGCATATATATTAGAAAATGATGGTTTGACTTTTTTCTTCCTAAAACTTTGATTTTTCCTTTTCTTTTTTAGTAGCATAACAAATCCCACCAATGTAACTCTTTATATAAATCAAAAAGCCACATTACTTTTCTTGTATTTCAAACGGTTGAAATCACATCCGTAAAGTTGAATATTATGTTTCTTTTTTTCGCAACAAAGTAAACAGTCATTCCTTCTGTTCAGATAACGAGTCTTTTACTCAAATGTATGCAGTTTAACGAATATGTACTCGTAAACGTTTATAACCATTTCTCTAATCATCATATCCAATATGTGTTTTAATACGGTTTGGACTTGTCATCTCTTATGAAAACATTAAGGTGGTGTTTGCTTTTTTAAGAGGCTCTGAATCTGAATCTGAACTACACATCTGAATCTAAATCTGAGGCGTAAATGTCTGAATCTGACCGCATCTAAACGGGGAAAAAAACTCATGTTTGAACCGCAAATTTGCTTGCTTGTACTATTTTTTTTTTTTTTTTTTNAAAGAAAGAAAAAATAACAAAACGGTCTGACCGACCAAAATGTCTAACCGCGTCTGAACGGTTCAGATTAAGAGGCTGTTAAGAGCCTCTTTATGAAAAACAAACACCACCTAAGTAGTGACTCACGACTAAGCCACATTGATGACATTTTCCAATATATATTAACAATTTAATGGTCATAATATTTTAATCAACGTAAGAGAGTAGTAGTGGTTATCTTGACTAATTAATCCATGGCTTAATGCGCTATAAAAAAACAGAATGAACTACCACAGACTTTGTGGTAAGCATGAGATCGTTGACTATCACACATTCACATTTCGATTCATTTCACCTACATGAAACACTTCGTATTGATCAAACTTCCTACTATGGTTAATTAGGGCCTAACCAAGGCCAAACTAGATGGAAAAAACACTGCAAAGCTGATCACATGATTCGCCGCAACGTTACAACTTACAAGAGTTGATCATTTTATCATTCATTTCCAGTTAAACATAGAAAAACAACAATGTAGACAATAGCATTTTTCATTTTTATGAGTTACGAAAAGATAGAAGGAAAAGACAATTAAAATACCACGGCTAACAATGTAACCAGATAGGCAGATAGTCTACGAAAAATCCAAACATTACAAAATAATTTTTTGAGTGGTTGATCACTAAACCTATATAATAACTCATTAGGTTGGAGAACGATAATTGCTATAAGGAGCAAGCTGGTAGAGATTATTTATCATATCAAATTCTCATAAATGTACCACTACCAACAATTAAAGTGACATTATTTAATTGTCTTTATTAGCCAGCATCATTGTTTAAGGCGTGTAACATTTTTGACTACTTTCGGTAAAATCTTTTGGACTACTTTCGGTAAAATCTTTGAGCAATAGTAACATTTTTATTCTTTTGCTATATAAACAGCCAAAATAACACTTTTATTTGGTCAAACATGAAGAAAGTTACGAGTATATCTTATTTGTTTCTTCTAATACCGGTAGTAGTGGTGACGTGTTAACGTTTTACATTAGCGTCATATAAACATCCGCTTGAACTACTAAATATTAGACGCATCATGTAGTTAGCCCTTTCAAGGACCATTAAGTTTTCATGAGTTGTATCTTGTATGTTTTCATACCTATAAATGCTTGACCAATGAAATATAATAGTTAGGTTATTGTAACATAGTATCGGAGCTTTATGTGTGATATTGGACCTGATCGGCCACCTTGAGTCGCCATCTTTAAGCCACCATGTCAAATCCTATTATCACCATTTATCCCTTTCTTAAAAAAGAAATACAACCTATTGTTTCGACCATAATTGCTAAACCGCAAAGAGTTAACTGACACTATCGACGACATTAGCTTCTTATTCAAATTTCGAAAGAAAGAATACCAACACCTCCGCAACCACTCAGTGGTGACTCAAGGGTAAAGCAGCTAAAGCTTACATTTTAGGCCTCTGATTTTCTAACATCCTTTATGTATATATAGTGCGTCACATATTTTCTTAAATATCATCTTGAAGTCTCGATATATTAAAGCCCCCCATTACCAAAATTGCTAGAAATATTAAGGATGTTTGCTTAGNCATTATTTAATTGTCTTTATTAGCCAGCATCATTGTTTAAGGCGTGTAACATTTTTGACTACTTTCGGTAAAATCTTTTGGACTACTTTCGGTAAAATCTTTGAGCAATAGTAACATTTTTATTCTTTTGCTATATAAACAGCCAAAATAACACTTTTATTTGGTCAAACATGAAGAAAGTTACGAGTATATCTTATTTGTTTCTTCTAATACCGGTAGTAGTGGTGACGTGTTAACGTTTTACATTAGCGTCATATAAACATCCGCTTGAACTACTAAATATTAGACGCATCATGTAGTTAGCCCTTTCAAGGACCATTAAGTTTTCATGAGTTGTATCTTGTATGTTTTCATACCTATAAATGCTTGACCAATGAAATATAATAGTTAGGTTATTGTAACATAGTATCGGAGCTTTATGTGTGATATTGGACCTGATCGGCCACCTTGAGTCGCCATCTTTAAGCCACCATGTCAAATCCTATTATCACCATTTATCCCTTTTCTAAAAAAGAAATATAACCTATTGTTTCGACCATAATTGCTAAACCGCAAAGAGTTAACTGACACTATCGACGACATTAGCTTCTTATTCATATTTCGAAAGAAAGAATACCAACACCTCCGCAACCACTCAGTGGTGACTCAAGGGTAAAGCAGCTAAAGCTTACGTTTTAGGCCTCTGATTTTCTAACATCCTTTATGTATATATAGTGCGTCACATATTTTCTTAAATATCATCTTGAAGTCTCGATATATTAAAGCCCCCCATTACCAAAATTGCTAGAAATATTAAGGATGTTTGCTTAGTTTTTGTTTTGTTTCTTATGTTCATAAGAATACGTCCTTATTTGAGTTTAAGAATCATTACAAAGTTCAAAAAAAAAAAAAAAAAAAAAAAAAAAGTTTAAGAATCATTGACTAGGTCCATCTTTATATTATTATAACTAAATGATGGGTTAAGCTCATTTAGTGATACAAAATTTAATGACTTTTTATCTCATACTGTAAAAAGGTTAAATGTTTCGAGAATCACTTGTAAATAGTGTATTAATGAACAAACAAAACTAAGCTATTATTCAACGAACAAACATGAACACGAATGACATTCGTTTATGTGTTCATATTAGCTCGCTTGTTCGTTAAACCTAAACTTGTTCGTGTTGGTTCAATTCTTTAACTGTAATTTTAGATTGTCACAAAAGCAAAGTTTGTTTTTTCCTTATCTTCAATCAACTCTTATATTTTTATAGTTCTTTTTTGTTTTGATAGTTGGATGCTAATTAATCTAATGAATCAAAAAGCTAATATAGAGCGGAAAAAAAAATAATAAAAAAAAAATAAAAATAAATTATCGAAAAGACCTCACTTTAGATTTCGCTTTAAGCCTTTAGAAGGCTCGAGCCGAACCTGCAGCCACTTAAACACAAACATACTTTACAACACATTCGCAACACAACTCATATGATCACCAAACCACCTCCAAAAACGACTCCGCACGCGCGATGATAGTATCACCGTAGCAAGAACCACGCGTGAAAAAGTAAAAATGAAAGAGTAGAAATAACGATTTCGACGTCAAAATTTGCAATCAATTTGGCTAGTTATGAAGTGATAAAATTTCCTTACGCAACACAAAAGAAGTCATGCTTATCTTGACTACTACACTATCCAAATCATATCCCGCCAAATATGCCAATTAAGTAATTAACAAAAACAGCTAACGAAGCTGATGCTCCCTCAGTCTCTAAATAAATGTCCACTATTAATTTTTGAAGTCTTATTTTTTTAACTTTAACCTTAAATTATTTCATTTGTGTTGTAATACTTGACGAAAATTATACCAATGAAAATACATTTAAAACTCAATCCATTCATATATTTTGCATCAAGTATTACATAACACAAATAAAATAATTTAAGGTCAAAGTTATAAAAGTAAGACTTTAAAAGTTAATAGTGAACACTTATTTAAGGACATATAGAGTAATAATAATAAAAAAGTTTGGTAAGCAGGAACTCGTTGACTCAAACTCACAAATTCATTTCTTCATTTCATACAACCAATTTATTAAATTAAACCTTCAACTAGTATATATAATTCACTCCATTCATCTAACAAACTACTCCTACCTGTCAACTAATCTATAACCCATCATATTACCCGATCGGTTCGGGTCATAAAAATGTTGTTGTCTCGCCGGATTATCCGTGGGCGGAGCTTTTTACGTTACCTCACAGCAGCACCGACGGTTGTGACGACTGATATAATAAAATCTAGCTCAATTAACCGGTTTTCAACTTCTGTAAAGTCAAAGTTTGACTTCTCTTATAAGGTTGATATTTAAGATGCATTTGTTACATCTATGTGTTTTGGATCTATTTTTTTTGGCATGCATTGTTTGTATTTTAGTAATATACTAGACGAATAACCGCGCATAACGACGACGGTGTATAGTAGCGGTAATTTGTCAGGGACGAAACTAGGGGTTCCCGCGGGTGCGAGGACCCATATGGATTTTTTCGATGTAGTGTTAATTTTTGAAAAAAATATTAATTTTTCCTAATTGTATCTAAAATGCACCCGATCTATCGTAATGTATTTTTATATTAAGGTTCTAAAAAAATTGTGCACGTGGTCATATTTGGTTCTTGTTCCGTCCCTGTTTGTGTCTTTAGTCTTTTTATGTATATTTGGGTGTGGAGTGAGTGTGAACGATGAAAGTTACTGGTTTAAATTGTAAAAGTATTTAAGTATTTAACGGATTGCATTGCCTTTTATAAATAGGGGTATTTTAGTCTTACAATTTTTAAAGTTTTAAGCAAATATGTTCTCTTTATATGTAGTATAAATTCTTTATATTTAAAAAAAAAAAAAAAAAAAAAGTTTTTAAGTTAGGTGAGATGTAAATTTTTGAAAAACTAGTTTATATCATGTTAAATTATAAATGCAATATGGATTATGTGGTAATGATGTGTTTGTAATTTTTGGTATGTAGTTGAACAGTTTGTACAATGTGAATGGGCGTTATTTTTCGACTAGTGCAGTGGATAGTCAACCGATTGACGGGATTGTGGACATACCATTAGCGCAAACTGGCGAAGGTATTGCGGAATGTGAACTGCTCAAGTGGTTTGTTATTGAGGTGAGTCATCTCGGTTTAATTTTCGAAATTTAGTGATATGATGAATCTGAAAAATTCCTATCTTATTTTTTTTTGAAGATCGCGTTAAATACATAGTTAAGCACAAATTCCCCCCAAATGATTGTGTTTCAAATTGGTTCTGTATTTGAGATTGGACTTTTTCGGGACGGAGGTCAGCACTGTAATATGACATAGATCTGTCAGTTAGAAATAGTAATATGATAAACATCCATTCACCCAGCCGTTATGATATAATCATGCTTCGTGCATGAGGCATTTGTTGAAACTGTGCAATGTTTAGTTTGTGGCTCTCGTCAGTCCACACCATGGGCATGATATGGAAATGATACATTATCATATTGAATTGCATAAATGGAATTCATGCTGAGTAAACGTGTTTTGTCAGGGAGACGAGGTTGAGGAATATCAACCTCTTTGTGAAGTTCAAAGTGACAAAGCAACTATTGAAATAACAAGTCGCTACAAAGGGACTGTTGCTAAGGTTTTGCATACTCCAGGTGACATAATAAAGGTAACACATATGGTACCCTTTATAAACATCTTTTCTGGTTTCTTCTTTGGTGGCTTCTTTAATGATTAGTGAATGCCATAACTGCTGTATCATTTCGTATTGTATTCAGATATAAGATTGTCTTTATTTCAGGTTGGAGAAACTCTATTACAATTAACGGTTGATGATACTTCAGTTTCATCTGATGCATCAGAGACATCGTTAGGTTCTGAGACATCTGATTTTGATGACGAGAAGTCGGAGTTCAAAAAGACTAAAAAGGGTGGAGGTTTATCCACTCCTGCTGTTCGAAATCTTGCAAAACAGCATAATATTGATTTAGACGATGTCATTGGAACGGGTAAAGATGGAAGAATATTAAAGGAAGACGTTCTCAAGTATGCTGTAGAAAAAGGAATTATTGAAGATAAACCTGCAATTTTCAATCCTGGTTCTATCGAACCGTTGGAGGGACCAGAAGAAACACTACATGAGATAGCCGATTCTATCTATCACGATAAAACATTAACTTTAAGGTATATCCAGATGATCTCATTTATTTGAATGAACTTTGAATCCGAGATATTAAAGTAGGAGAATGGTTAATGATTATGAGTAATTTGTGTCTGTGCAGGGCTTATCAGCGAGCTATGGTCAAGTCAATGACTGCTGCTGCAAGTGTACCTCACTTCCATTACGTGGAAGAACTAAACTGTGATGGGCTTGTACAGCTTAAAGCAGCTTTCCAAAAAGCGAACACTGATCCAGATCTCAAGTTCACGTTCCTCCCCATATTGATAAAGTCCCTTTCTCTGGCTTTGATTACACATCCATTAGTCAATAGTACCTTCAATTTGGAAAATTATGAAGTCACCCTAAAAGGTCCAGATACATTCAAATTTCACACAATATTCTCCACAATTCGGTGGTTTGATCTTTCAAACGCTTTTTATTAATGTTTTTATGGGTCATTGTAGGGCATCACAACGTTGGAATTGCCATGGCTACACCATCTGGACTAGTAGTACCAAACATCAAGAATGTTCAATCTCTTTCCATATTGGAGGTTAGTATTTTCTCACGTCGTTATTTTTTATCACTGCTATGATAAACATGTAAATTGAGTTGGAGAACCTAGCTGTTCAACGTTGGCTACAAATATTTGATATTATATCTGTTAATGGTTGTGTAGATAACTAAGGAACTGTCACGCCTACAAAAGTTGGCCATGGCAAACAAGCTTCCCCCTGCAGATATATCTGGTGGAACCATAACTCTGAGCAATATTGGATCCATTGGTGGGAAGTATGGTTCACCTCTCATTAACGTTCCTGAAGTTGCCATTATAGCACTTGGTCGAATTCAGAAGGTTGCTCAATTTAAGGATGATGGAACCGCTTACCCAGTCTCTATTATGACAGTAAGTCTTCTTAACATGTATTATTTTCTCGTAATGTGCTGCAACTTAATAAAATCTTTGAATTAGTCATCTGCATAGTACTTGGTCATGGCACATGTATGTTGTTTAATGTTTTGGAAATGATAGCAGAATATCATAAGAAGTTGAATTGTTTTCGTTCCTTATATCATAGATTAACTTGTTTTCAATTTATTACCTTCAGGTGAACATAGCAGCCGACCATAGAATTCTTGATGGAGCAAATGTGGCATTGTTCTGCAAAGACTGGAAGCTGTACATCGAAAAGCCGGAGTTGCTCTTGCTGCATATGCGATAATCTTGCAGTATATTCTTAGTCAAGAGATCTAATATTTCTCGCAAGCCATTTGGGATCATGCTTGTGACGAGTTTCTAGACCAAATTAAGAGCTGTGGTCGATTGAGTACATCTTTGTAAGTTAATATTGATGGACTAAATGATAAATGTTCTTCTGAGTGGAAACTAATTTACTTCAAAATAAGCACAATGTTAACCCTTTTTTTACTTATAAACAAGCACAATGGTTGTGAACATCATCTCATCTTATTAGGGGCTCATTGATGGTGCTTTTATAAAGTCCTTTATTAGCATGTACTTTACAATAACTAAATGCAGATGCAACATATACCGGCCATTTAAGTATGACCTAACTTTAAATAACTAGACTAAGTTTAGGTCCGTTGATTCCATGTGCGGGGTAGTTGAATGTGGAGACGTAAAGGGTTCTTTTTAAAAGATATGCTGTACAATTTTGCGCTTGATTTTTGTTATGCAAAGAAGAAAAGTAAATCGACTAAAAACAGATGTTGACGACTTATGAAAGTAGAGGTGGTAAAACTAGTGGCAAGGGAAGTATGAAAAAAGACCACGCTTTTCGACAAGTTACCACGTCTGCCTAGTTGGTGTGTCAAATGCCCGACAACTGCCCACAAACTAAGGACAACTGCCCAAATACTTGATGCTTTACAAACTAGGGTTGAGCTTTTGGACCGAGAATCCGGCCCGACCCGACCCAACAACCTGACCGAAACCGAACCGTCTCGACCCGACCGACCAAAGTCGGTTTTCTTTCGGTTTAGGGTTTTCCCGACTTGTCGGGTCGGGTCGAGTCGGGGCGGTCCAGTTCTAGCCAAAACCCGACCAAAACCGAATGATCCACAGTTTTTAGAATCAATAGGTCTTCAAATCGTTCATTTGAAAAAATTGAAACCCTTCTTATTGGATGATCATGAGACTTTTTGTTTGGTCAGAAGAGTTCCGAATTTTTTTGTCTTGGATTACTTTGAGATTTTGATACTAAACCCGACAAAACCGACCGAACTGACCCGAGTGGTTTTCGGTTCGGTCGCAGGTTGGGTTTTAGGGGAATTTCGGTTTTCGGGTTTGTCGGGTCGGGTCAGGTTTGGACCGATGCTCACCCCTACTTTACATGTATAAAGAAAAGTACAATTCATTCTATTAATTTAACATGCTGAAATTTGAGATATTGTCTAAAAAAATGCTTTGGTATATTGTGATATTATTTTGTTGCAAGATACAAACAAGCGCATAAAGTATCAAGGAAAGATGTAAAATGAGAGTTTAGTATCAAGAAAAGATGTAAAATAAGTGTTTGGTGGGCTAAAAAAATAAATGAGGTATAATAGTCAATCATGCATATTTACTTCAACAACCGACATCTAATTCGAGACTAAGAAACTTGATGTATACATGCATCAAATTACATAATGTGGTTGAAAATATATGAAAAAGGAAATATCTCATGAGTTCTATTCAAAGGAACAACATCGTGAAGATGACTCATCATGTTACGAATTAACTAGTAAATGTTACAAATCATTAGAGAGTCTCGACACAAACTCATCAACACCTTTATGCCGCTTTGGTGGTACATATTTGATATTTTGGAGCCTTTTTAGAAGCACTCTCCTCACCTTCGAGTTTTGTCTCTACGATAAATGTATGATTTGACCACATTCTACATCTCTCATGATCTGTTTTGATGAGACTAAGTGTTGATTTGTTGTTGACATGTCACGCAGAGGAAATGCACAATAAATTTTGATAGGATCGTTGTAAGCTTAGGTTGTTTAGACCTTATATCTAGGATAAACAATAACATTGATAACTTGGATTGCACAACGGAATAGACATAAGCATCAATGTTATTAACAAGGTTTCTTCATCATTATCTTCAATATAACAATTACATTCACACCTAGCCCCAATTATATTTGATCAGAATATAACGATTACCTATCTCTAACAGTAATAGAGATTAAGGAAAACCTTGATTACCTTGAGGCTACACACATATGGCGTCTACATTGTGTAGAACACGCGTGACATATACACAAACTTTTCTGGTGTTCACATCTTGACACACACTAAAAACTCACGCCGTTAATCTCTTTACATAATAGAGATATTAGGGTTTACAAAGGACTCATAATTATATTAGGAATGTTAATCTTCCTAACTTTAATCTTTATCTTCTAAAGAAATCTTCTAAGATCTTCCATCTTTTGTAGAATTCATTCTTTGTCTTTTAAGTCATTCTTGTTTTGTATTTGCTTCATTCTTCTTATTGTTTTGTATAATCAACTTAATATAATTCCCAACAATCTTCCCATAGTTGATAATTACAAAACATTCTTCTTGATCTTCCATGAATGAAATAATCTTCCCCTTAAGCTCAACTCATGTGAACTTTCATAGCATGCTGTACCACCAAGGATCTGCAAGTTGCAAAACTTCTATGTACTTCTTCCCCTTTTTGTCATTATCCACTAGGAGATGCTAAGTAGATGCAATTTTGATTTTGACAACCACAAACCAATATCACACTTCTAATCCAGCCTTTCAATGTCTCAAATTTCCCTCCATGAAGATTTCCGCAACTAAAAATGAATTCAAGACAGTAGAAACTTAAACTATCAGTAGTAATAACGACTTACAGTAGTAAAAACCTTCCCCTCAAATGGTGCATGTAAATGACTAAACACTCTATAATATGCTTCCCTGAAATCCATGTGTTAACCATTTCTTGAATCTCCAATTCTATAGACTTCTTGTAATGATTACTGTTGAAGAAAACTTAGTATAATGAACTTGATGTAGAAGTAGAATAACCCAAATTTGTGTCTTATGTCTTGTACTATCCACGTGACTTTGAACTTATACGAACTCCAAAAGTTAAGTAGATCGCAACCTCTTGACAAAACCCTCATTTTCAATGAGACACTGAGCACTACAATGTAACTCCTTCAAGTGATAGCAAAAACCAATTGCTAGATTTGACAAGTCTTCGTCACAACACTTTAAGCACGAACAAGTTATCTTTAAACGTTGTTAGCCGTTTAAGATATGATAAGAACACGTACCCAAGTAATTCCACTTCAACTTCAAATAAGTGATAAACAATCTTCTCCGTAACCAATTAATCCAATAAATCCAAAAACGAGTCTTTTAAACGTTTAAGAACATNAGTAAAAACCATAAACCCTAGAAGTTAGGGTTTTGAAGCCAATTAAACCTGGTCCCTGTTCGTTTGATGAAGAGCATCAAGAAGATCGAAACCTATGTAGACTTCTGTAACAGGAAACCCTTAATATTGTACATGAAGACCACGCTTTTCTACTTTTACCAAATTAGGGTTTATTAAAACCCTAGTTTCACCGAATTAGCATATTACTTGAAAAACAGAAAATAAACACGATTATAAAGCCTTCTGAATCCTAGATCACGAGCCACAAGGCTCTGATACCACCTGATAGGATCGTTGTAAGCTCATGTTGTTTAGACCTTATATCTAGGATAAATAATAACATTGATAACTTGGATTTCACAGCGGAATAGACATAAAAATCAATGTTATTAACAAGGTTTCTTCATCACTATCTTCAATATAATAATTACATTCACACCTAGCCCCAATTATATTTGATCAGAATATAACGATTACCTATCTCTAACAGTAACAGGGATCAAGGAAAACCTTGATTACCTTGAGGCTACACACATATGGCGTCTACATTGTGTAGAACACGCCTGGACATATACACACACTTTTCTGGTGTTCACATCTTGACACACACTAAAAACTCACGCCCTTAATCTCTTTATATAATAGAGATACTAGGGTTTACAAAGGACTCATAATTATATTAGGAATGTAAATCTTCTGAACTTTAATCTTTATCTTCTAAAGGAATTTTCTATGATCTTACATCTTTTGTAGAATTCCTTCTTTGTAGTTTAAGTCCTTCTTGTTTTGTATTTGCTTCATTCTTCTTATTGTTTTGTATAATCAACTTAATATAATTCGCAAGAAATTGTAATTTTAGTTTATTTTTAAGTGTGACATTTTAAACTTTACTGAATAAGTATTACCGTAATTTATAACTTAGTTAATAAATTTAATAGTTAATTTCATAAATGGTCCCTGTGGTTTGTCGGTTTTATGGTTTTAGACCTTAAACTTTTTTTGACGGATCGAGTCCCTGTGGTTGTGACCCATAACGGTTTTAGTCCTTGAGACTAACTGTCATTAGTTTTTCCCGTTAGCTAACGACCATTTGCAACAAAAAATAGATAGAAAAGTTTGATCGAGTTTACTTTATTACCCTTGTTTGAAATTATTACTACGTATTACAAACTTTAAATAACAACTTAATCAATTAGTCAAGGGTAAAATTGTCATTATGTTAAAAAGTAAGAAAGAGAAAGCTATAATAAATGCACTTTTGTTAAACTGTGTGTTTTTTGTCGGGGGACAATTATTTTGGAATGGAGGGAGTAGTATAAAGGACTAACGAAAAAACTAATGACAATTAATCTCAGGGACCAAAACTGTTATGGGTGGCTACCATAGGGACTGGATGTGTTAAAAAAAAGTATATAGACTAAACACGTAAAACCCCGACAGACCACAGGGACCATTTGTGAAATTAACTCTAAATTTAATGTATTTAATTTATAGGAAAAGCCCAAAGTCCCAAACAGAAGCAAAGTTTGACCACCTTACTTACTAACCGTTGACCAACACACCTTGTAAACACATCCATCCACCGTCATCACAAACCATCACAAACCAACAACCACCATGGACAAACTCCTAACAATCGGAACAAAGATCGTGGCAGTGGGACGCAACTACGCCGCACACGCCAAAGAACTCGGTAACGCCGTCCCCAAGGTCCGTTCATTTCATTTCATTTCATTCATTTGACCCATCAAACTCTTAACTGTTTTCTGACTCTGACTCTGTGTGTGATTAAATAAATAAAGGAGCCAGTGTTGTTTATGAAACCTACATCGTCTTATTTGGCTAATGGAGGTACGATTGAAGTGCCTCACCCGTGGGACTCGCTTGATCATGAGGTCGAGTTGGCGGTTGTTATTAGTAAAAAGGCGCGCGATGTATCCGAATCCACCATCACACCTTTGTAGCAATGTGATGGTGGACATACCATTGGCGCAAACTGGCGAAGGTATTGCGGAATGTGAACTGCTCAAGTGGTTTGTTATTGAGGTGAGTCATCTCGGTTTAATTTTCGAAATTTAGTGATACGATGAATCTGAAAATTCCTATCTTAATTTTTTTTGAAGATCGCGTTAAATACATAGTTAAGCACAAATTCCCCCCCAAATGATTGTGTTTCAAATTGGTTCTGTATTTGAGATTGGACTTTTTCGGGACGGAGGTCAGCACTGTAATATGATATAGATCTATTAGTTAGAAATAGTAATATGATAAACATCCATTCACCCTGCCGTTATGATATAATCATGCTTCGTGCATGAGGCATTTGTTAAAACTGTGCAATGTTTAGTTTGTGGCTCTCGTCAGTCCACACCATGGGCATGATATGGAAATGAATCAATGATACATTATCATATTGAATTGCATAAATGGAATTCATGCTGAATAAACGTGTTTTGTCAGGGAGACGAAGTTGAGGAATATCAACCTCTTTGTGAAGTTCAAAGTGACAAAGCAACTATAGAAATAACAAGTCGCTACAAAGGGACTGTTNTTTCAATCTTTGGCTTATACGCCTGTTTTGTATAACGCCTATTGGTTGTCGTTGTAAACCAAGTTCTGTTCATCCACTCTTTTTGGCATGTGGCTCCGGTTCAAATTAAGTTGCTTGGATTTGAGTGCCAAGCATAAACCGGTTTTGTTAAGAACATGAATGTATAGCACCAGACAATTTTGAATTCCTTTTACTATTATGTACAGTTGTATGGTACTTGGCTATGATGAGTCTGAATAGGGTCGATTAAAGCTGAGAATGCCTGCCTATTGGCATGGTAACCCGCTGAGGTTGCAGCCATGGCGAGTGCGTCTACTTTTTCGATTCATATGTCTGAGCCTCAGTTGTACATAATGGAAAAGGATGTTTAAAGATTCCGTAAACCGGTTTTCTTGGGAACATGAATGTATAGCACCAGATGTTTTACCAGGATGTGTAAAAGCCCAACTCTTTTGCTAGACCCTTTGGGTATGGCCCATTAGTTGCTCCCTCTATCCTACCTGACCCGCCCACTATTCACTCCCACTCACATCTTAGCGTTAACTTTTGGATCCGAGTGGGTCTCCTTCGATTCATAATCCGCCCACAAACTGAGTATCTTGGCAAGGGAACCTTACAAGAGTGGTATGCATGTGATTTACGGTTTCACGAGGCAATGATGAGTCTGGGGTGGGGAGGACTATAGATGAGGTCGTTTGCATCTTGGCACGACAAACTTACTAAAGTTGCAGCCATGGCGGATGTTCTATCTAATGAAAATGGTGGCAGTACTGATTATCAGAAACTATGATGAATCTCTGCAGATTTGTAACACCTGGTATTTTTCCTAAAACCTAATCCTAGCCAAACTTCTATTTTTAGAGCCTGAAACGTTTTAAAACTTTAAAGCATGTTAAATTGGATTGAGGAGCGTGAGATATATTAGGAACGAGGATTTATTCCTAGA